>LOEQ01008855.1:37895-49312 GCA_001685075.1 Bramus lutescens
CCCATTCTCTATCTGCTGTGAGAGTGTCCGCCTCCACACTGTGTAAGCACGAAGTCCTTTCATCAGGTCAGATTTCCTTAACTCATCTCTGGCTTCCTCACTTCCTAGACCTTTTGAGAATAAAAAATACATTTGCAAATTCTGATCCATGGCAAGGTGTGTGGATGTGTGTTTGTCCTTTGGTATATGAGACCTTTATATCTCTGACTAAGGGGCACAAAAATTCCTTAAAGACAGTTTTTAATCTCTGAATTTCTACCTGAGACCAGAAAAGTTATTTATTACCTTGAAAAAGAAAAGAAGGATGGAAAGAAGGAAGGAAAGAAACAAGAAATAAAGGAAGGAAGGAAGGAAGAAAGGAAAAGGAAGGAAAGGGAGGGAAGGGAGGGAAGGGAGGGAAGGAAGAAGGAAACAAAGAAAAGGTTATTTTAGCCCTAACAAAGTTGACCCATGTTTGTTTTTTTTTTTTTTTAAATTCTGTGACTGCTCCCCAGATGCTTCCTAAAATCACAGTGACATCCACAGGGACAAGTTTGTCATAATTCTTATGTTGCTATTTCCCAGCCCACTGTGATTCAGAGGAAAACATACATCGGGCGCCACGGGACCCAGCAGCGACAGCAGGGTGTGGGGAGAGGCTGGGTATGAGTCAGTCCTAGAATGAGCTCCAGCACAGGCTGCTTTCTTCCCACCAGACTCCCTGGCCTCCTGTCTTTATCCAGGGCAGTCACAAGGCATCTCCAGCTTTGGTGGCTGATACATACGGTGCATGGAAATCCAAGGAAACTTCCAATCAAACAGGAGAAATCTATCTGACTTCTGTACTCTCTCGTTGCATTTTCTTGGGGAATTATCTAGGCTCTCTAACTGCATCACCTTGTTCTCCACTCACTCCAACCTGTGTGTTCGGGCCCTCTTCTCACTGCCAACTCCACCTACAACAGCCGATGCTGGGCCCACCACTCCCAGACTTCAGCTTTCAAAGTCTGGGCTTTGATTCTGAGCTCCACCCGGAGTCCATACCCATGTCCATCAACTGGAAATTCTTAAAAATACAATAGCCTGAGTAGTGGAAGACTATCCCCCACCCCCCGGCATACAGGTATTCAGTCAAGATTGTATTTTTTTTCATGAAAACCATGTCTCATATTTTATTCTATAGCTTTACAAATGGTACCATCAGTTGCCTTTTAAGCACTAAAGTTAGGAGACCTTTAAGAGTCCACTGATGCTCCCCAGTTTTCAACAAACCAGTTTCCAAGCCAGGAGATTGTCTCCTCTTGAATCTCTCCACTTCCCATGCTATTATTTTCAGTATCCTTTAATGCTCAAATGAGTGCCCACCACTGATTCCTTCATTTGCTATTGGAATTCTACTATCCCTCCCAATACAGAGCAAAATTCCTAACACACAATACTGAAAGTGTTACTACCTTCTTCAGAACTCGTCAGTGTTTCATCAAGGTTAGTAAAGGCAAACGTGTTTACCAGCCGTCAAGAACTTTACCAGGATAGACCTTCCTATAGAACTATATGACTTGATGCTGGGGCCAAGAGTTCTTAGAGTTATTCCAATGGGTGGTATTTCACGCCATCCTAATACTGCCGGAATGCTTACCTCCTGCTAAAATAGAGTACTGCTCCTTATCTCTCATAGACTGGTTTATTTTACCTTATTTTCCCTCAACTTTTTCAGTTAAAAATTCCCTTAGCCTATTAGGTATTACCAATTTCTTTCAATATCTTGTATATGCCTCGTATACAGCAACAATCCCATTTTAAAGGGCTCACTGTTTTTATTCTTCAAAGTTACATATTATAGATACATAATATTTAGTCTGCACATATTATTTATTCCCTTCTCTGCAAATGTATATATCACAAAGTTGATACAAAAAAAGAAGCATATAATAAACCCTAGAAACCATGTTTTCTTTTTCCTGAATTTGAATTTGTCATTAAAAAAAAATTCCATGGGGTCATTTTATTCTATCAATCATCTGGAGAGCAATGTCCTTGAAATAACTTCTGGATAAGTGATTTTACAAAAACTCCCCTAAAACAAGCTCCACACCCACTGGGTTCCCAGGGAGATGACCGAGCAGAGGCAAGCAGGGCAGAGGCTCGCCAGCTTTTAGCTGACAAGGACAAAGTGGTGGATGGTGGCACATTTGTTGCCTGTTTGACATTTCAACCCCTTTTCCACACTCGCTGCTCTGCTCTGTGCCTCTGGGTGCTGACATCAAAGGCTCTCAAAGGCTTCCTATCTGGAGGGTGGGAGTAGGCCTGGTGGGCATCAATCTTTCGACTTTTTCTTAGGTAGATCACCACAGACACTCTGTCCTTCCTTCAAGGTCATATGTCCTGCCAGGTGCTTTCTCCTAAGAATACCCTCTGAGTTTTGGAACCCTCTCCCTCTCCTTAATCCCTCTGCCCTAATCCTGACACCACTTCCTGTCGGGATCAGCCACAGGGAACTTCAACATCTTTGTTCCCCTGAGCCAGGAAGTACCTCTGCTGTGGCCTGTTCTGCCTCCTTCAGCCATCTAGTTTGGGAGAGGCATCTGTTTCTAGCTGAGATGCCCCTTGCATCTTAGAAAAATGGTTTGCTTGCCTGAGAGTCTTAAAACTACTGCTCGTACAAGTTTACACTCCACTGGGCATCCCAGATTTTTGGATGCAGTGATTCTTGGGGAGAAACAATTATTTTTGTTGTTTGTTTGATTTGTGATGGAACTGTTAATAGGACCTTTTACCACTCCAAAGCAAAGGACACTCTAGAATATATAAGATGGAAATTCAGATGTGTTCAATTTCCTGTAAGAGTGAATCCCACTGCTGTGGGCACTGGACTGTGATGCCGGTCCTGACTGCCAAGAGTTGTCCCTGGCTGGCTTGGAAGGACAGGGTTACTGCAGCATGACACACAGGGCAGGCTGTGCGTCCTTTTCTCAGGCTGCCAAGAGCATTTCCAAGTTGGGCCCCATGCCATGTTAATAAAGAAAATGCACTCACCTGATGTCTTTTCAAAAATAAGGTGGGTTTCTTTCCCGCCCTCGGAGTTTAAAGTTGTTGTATATTATACTCTGGGCATCCAGTTATCCTGCTGTGAGGCTGATCTTAGAGCTCTCTGCCATCACTGATCCTGCACAAGTGGTCCTTGTTTTAGCAAATGGTCCACTCAAGCCCATACTGAAGACAGAATCACCCTTCCTGCGGACAATGGCCAAGAGTTGCTCAGTTTTCAAAACCTGGGCAGTGTGAGCTCTACTCTACCCTTGTGTATTTCAGTGGCAAGTTAGAGGTGTGGACTGATTCAGAATCAAACTTAAGTTTCCTTTTCCAGAATTCTTCAGAGATTTTTTCTCCCTCGTTGTTTCCCATAAATAACAGCTAAAGAGTCCCTTTCCTAAGACATCTGGCTAGAAAGTTGAGGTTCTCAGAATCTTAGCCACTGATGAAAAGTGCCACAGGAATCAGCCTACCCTTCAAACAAAATACTTTGAGAAATTAAAAAAATAAAAATAAACAAAGTAGAGATTTCCCCTATTTTTTTTTAAGACTAAAAGGGTCCTTTTCCCAATTCATCTGTCCAGAGAAAAGAAGACATCGCTCTCTTAGAGACTTAGATATCCAAACCACAACCAATGTCACTGTCCTCAACTTCCCAAATGGGGTTGGCCCCAAGGAAGGGCCAGGAGAGAAAGGAAACTCCCTCTTGTTGAGAGCATTCGCCAGGAATGACCTTCCTCTGCAGTCCGTCTGTTGTTAGCTTGGGAAGTCTTTAAGTATTTACTTTTCACATTTCGAGGGAAGCCCGTGAAACCAGTGGAAGAGCGGTAAAAGCTGACGTGAGCGCCCTCTGTTCTGACTAGGGCAAAGTTTGCTACTTCTTGTTTCATTGGGTTTATGTTTTCTTGGGCATCTAGTAGCATATAACACAACAGCAGTCAAAGGGGATCCATCCTCAGAGGACATCATCCTCCGCTAAGGGAGACACATTAAACACACTTGTTGAGGAGATTTGGCTCTACCAAGAAGACAAGAAATACAGCCAGAAACTAAAAGGGACAGACAGTAAGAGCAAATGGGGAACTGATTTTATTGAAACTTCGTCAAGCTGGATTCCTAGGTCTCCTATCATTTTATATTTATTTCTGCCTTACTATCTGGATAATAAGCCAGAGGGAAACAGGTCTGTATCTGTGCTATGTCATCCGTAAGTTATCCCACACAGCTGATGGTCAAGCATCATTTGCTGACAGATTCCATCTAACTTGACTGTGTTAGCCTTGCCAGGGTTTCCCAGCCCAGGCCCCCCATCTGCTTGCCCTTTCCTTCAACACACACCAATCCAAGTTTGCTTCTTTTGCATACTCTGCCCAAGGTGGTTGTTTCCCCAGCTTGGGGAAAATTAATTTCTCCTGGAAGAGGACCTCGACCTCTAGTCCCTCATCTCTGGGCAGAGGGCTCTTTCCTCAGCAGGGTGAGCTTTAGTTGTCTGCACTGGTCGTTGGTAGGATTGAGGACTAAAGTGCAACCCATGAGCTACCTTCCGCTGTTTGGTCAATTGATGTCTCCCGTGGTGTCTCAGTCTCCTCTAAGTCAGCCTCCTTCATTGGAATCTTTATATCAAGGTCTCCTTCCAGGGTGCCCTAGGGGGAACGGGTGCATACGAATCAATGAGACTTGCATTGGGAAGTTTCTTCAGCTACTGAGGTGGATCAGTGTTTAAGAATATTTGCTGTACAACCACAAGAGGCAGGGTTAGGATCCAGTGTTCCCTAAACACAAGCAACTCCAGTTCCAAGGGATTCTATACCCTCTCCTTACCTTTGACACATACAGTGCACATATCCCCATCACATACATGTGAGCACCACATGCACACACACACACACACACACACACACACATTTTAAGTAAGAAGTTCCATTGCAGCAGCTTCTGAACTTCAAGCAAGGGGTTGTGATTTATCTCCCAACTGGCAGGGCAGTGTTAGGAAAGCCTTCATTTCCCTGACTCTCAGATTTCCTCATTTGGACCGTGGAGTTAATAAAATCCACCTTAAATAAAGTTCAATAATAAAAGTGAAGATGCCTCTCAAAGAGGCTAGCATGTAGCAAGCATTCATGTGTGAGCGTGTGCTAGGTGACTAAGGTGTAAAGAATTCTCATTCCGAGCCATCACGGTGACTCCTCTTTTTTTCTTCCCCAAGGGTTTGTATTAATATGCCCAGTCACTGTCAGGAGTTGCTAATGGTGGGGGAATCACTGAGGGACTGAGTTGTTTCATCTCGAGGGGCATGCTTCTAATTAGAAGAGGCTGTTTTATTTCAGCATGAACCGTGGTTCAGCAGCTGGCCCAGCTATTCCCGAGTCCCAGTGCGCACCACAGGAAATGGACAACAAACACTTCAGAGCCGGCACATTGTCTCTTAATTTATATAGGGTTGGCTTTTATTTGAGAATTGTTCCATGAAGTTTTCATGGCTTGGGAGAATTTTAGGTCACAAAGAACCTAGTGATCAGCCGAGAGCACAGCCTGCTGTTTTGTAGGTGGTAGATCAGGGCCCCAGTAACCTCCCCTCCCTGGGAGGATTCTGCACAATGATCCAGAGATTAACGAAAGAGAAGGCAAGGTTGTTACAGTGAGTTCAATGTGTAAAGGAGGAAGACTTTTTAAATTCAGCATAAGAAGAAAACTCTATCACCTAGAGCCACCCAGAAAGCAAAGACAATGGAAGTAGGTTTGCTATCCCATTCCTGTTGTGTAGGACACTGAGCCCCTGTGGGACACTCTAGAAGAATATTCTGCTCTCTGAGAAGGAGACCTGACTGCATACTCAAATCCTTTTGTCTGTCATGACTCTACACTTCCAGGTTTCCTACAGCAAACATTTTGTCCAGTCCAGATCATATAGCTTCAGACCAGTGAAACAGCATGATTGGTGATCACTAACCCCTACTCTGCATCATTACTAGAGTTGCCATGGAATTCACTCGTGGGCACCTCATTCTATAAGTCCCTTCTTTCTCTAGTTTGTCACTCGGTTCCTTTGAATTCTGCCAGCCTGAGATATCCGAAGACCTGTCACATCTCCATTCCTAAGCAAGACGGAAGCCTAGATATTTGTCACAGAAGGGTTCCTGGAGGCTTAGCCAGCAAATAGATGAAGATGGCCATAAAAACAAAGAAGGTGCCACATTTGGCCTTTCTTAAAAAAAAAAATTCTACTGGCCAGCTCTAGAGGTTCAGCAGTGGGTGGGTGGCAGTCTCAAGCAGGTAACTTGAGGGTCCAGCTCAGTCATTGAGCTGATGACTTGGAAGTCCCAGGCCCATTGTTGATAACTAAACAAGGGCCTGGCCATTTCTGCCTGATTCCATCTCCCTTTTCCATAGCTCTCACTTAAGGTGGTGCCCTTGCCAGACCCGCATCCTGATCTGAGGCTAGCCCCTTGCAACCTTGCTTCTCGTCTCTCTTTCACTGGTTTTGAATTAACAGTGTTGTCTGGAGGTTCCCTTAGCCTGGTCCCCACTTCTCTCTCTTTTACTCTCCAGAAACCTCTTATACTGCTAACTCCGTCTCAACTCGTGTTGCTAGAAGGACCAGTTGGTTCAATGGATGACCATGCACCTCCTGAGCCCATGATAAAAGAAAACAAAAGTCTAACCACAAACAGAGAAATTGAATTATCTACATATCCAAAGATATTGAGAAAGTAGGAAGACAGGATGCATAGAAAAGAAACAGCTGTGGGCTTGGGGGACAGAATCTGGAGAGAAGCCCTGAGGAAGATGTCCTGGAGGGAAGGAATGTGTCTGTCCTTAAGGACTCACAACTGCACACTCAGGTTAGTGTTCTGAGAAAGAAGTCCACTAGTTCTGCATCTTGACAAGGACCAGGGAGAGGGAGATGAACTGCCTGTGGCCCGTGTATTCGCCCTTTGGCATTCCACCGTGCACTACAGGAACACCAGCAATGAGCTTTATGGATGTGGGAGTGCCAGCGTTTAGGAGAATAAATGATAATGGTACCTAACATTTCATTATTTTATTGCCTGCATTACTCACTATTATGAGGCCACTTACTAAGCAGCCACTGAGGGTCACAATTCTGAGAGTGCCTGCTGGTCAGCATCTTCATTGGCTTGGAGACAACAGTCTACAGCTAACCTTTTAGAGTACGCATGCAGTGGGAGGATCTCTATCCAAGGTTTTTCTTTATACCAAACCTCTAGAGATCATTTCTCCATTTTAGATTCTGGAAGAAAATCCAGAGAGATGACTGCCTTCCCATAGCTGCACAGCCATACACATTAGAGCCATACCCAGAGGACTGACGGCTGCTTCAGAGTAGCTGGCTACTGGGTAAGGTGACTGGAATCAAGCAGTGTGCCTAGAAGCCTGCTCCTTAGGCACGAGATGGAGGAGGCCTGAACTACAGGTAGAGAAAGAGTTGGGCTTTCCCCAGTGTTTCTTGGGATACACACGGAGAAAAGTGCACGGCAGCGCTACCATCCTGCTAAACTTTCGTATTGATCTGGACAAATGCATCAAGCATTCCCTTCTCCCCAGAGTCCGCTTTGCTTCCCCTTTCTGTCATTGCCCCCCCCCGCAGGAACACTTACAATTAATTCTAGAAGAAGCATCCGTTCATTCTGCTGGCTTTGAGTGCTATATAAATGGAATCTGACACTTTCTGTACCTGGCTTCTTTCTCTTGATGTTATTGTGAGACTCCCCCGCATGGTTGTATACGCATGGATACTCACGGCTGTATACTGTCCCACTGTTTGGATGTGTACTTAGTCTATCCATTGCCCTTAGACTTGGCAGACAACGGCTGGTGGCTCAAATTTCACTGCTCCTATTTTTGCACATTTAAGAATGTTTTGCGCATGAAGTACTTTTTAAATCAAAAGAATATTTCACAGCATATGAAAATGATATAAAATTTAAATGTCAGTGTCCATAAATAACATTTAATGGGGACTCAGCACACGTGCAGTGTTGTGTTATGTGTGGTGGCTGTCACATTACAGTGCTAGAGAGAAGCAGTTTCGGCAGAGACTGTTCGCACCCCTTTGTTGCTCTGCACTCCAGGGCGGGGTGGAAAGAGCAGGCTGCAATTGGGACGTGGTTTTTGCCTTTGGGCCTGCGCAGTCTCTGTAGTACCTGGTGTTTTACAGAAAATGCTGGCTGGCCCCTGTGCTATGCTATGAGTGCACATTTGGGAGGCGTCCAGTTGCATGCTGTGCTATTATGAAGAGTGCAACTTTGAAAGTCTAGTTCGTGTTTTTTGTAAACACATGTAAGCAGTTACTCTGGGTGCAGATTTAGGAGCGGGGTTGCTAAATAGGAAGGTGTGTCCACTGCAGTAGGTCCTGGCGAGCAGGCTGCACACACCTGTTGCTCTGGCCTGCAGTGCACAGCAAGTCTAGTTGCTCCACAGCCTTACTGACAAGAGACTCCTGTCTCTTTTTCTACCTGTTTCATCTACCTGTCTTGCAGAATGGGTGGTGGTAATACTGTAAAAACGGCTTTGTGCTGATAAGTGCATCAAGCTATTCTCATCAGGGCGCCAACACTAGCATTTATAGACAAGCCCATTTCTCATCTGTAGAAGTAGTGTTCATTGAGATTAAGGAATGTTGAGCTTGGCTATATGTCTTGTTTGGGTTACTATTGCTATGATGAAGCACCATGACCAAAAGCAACTTTGGGGAGGAAAGGATTTATTTGGCTTACTTTTCCACATCACTGTTTATCAAAGAAAGTCAGGACAGGGAGTCAAGCAGAATAGGAGCCCAGAGACAGGGCCTGAAACAGAGGCCATGGAGAAGCACCACTTACCAACTTGCCCTTTATAGCTTGCTCATCCTGCATTCTTATAGCATCCAGGAGCACCAGCCCAGGGGTGTCCCCACCCACAATAGGCTAGGATCTCACTAATCATCAATAATGAAGAAAATGCCCTACAGATTTGTATAGTTATAGCTTGATCTCATGGAGACATTTTCTCGGCTGAGGTTCCTTCCTCTCAGGTGACTATAGCTTCAATCAACTAGGCAAAAAACTAACCAGCGCACGTAGCCATTACTTGACAGAATGAAGACTCAAATTCACATGACCGACCCCATGTTCTCTGTGTCCCTCCACCTACTGTGCTGATTGGCCTCTCCTCCATCTGAGAGCTTAGTGCGTCCTGAACCCTAGGACAATGAGTGATAGAAACATCTTTAGTCAGCATCCGAGTATTTATTAGGAAGAGAGGAATGATGAGTTATGAAAAATAAGTATGTGAGAAGTGTGGGCAAATGTCCCCTAGTGCTGCTGCCTCCTGCCATGGTGCTTAGCATGTTCCCTGCCCCTCTCCAGCCCTCTGGTGTGTTGTGTTTATTACACATTCTGACAGTGGAGCCCTGTGGTGAAAAATGACAACAGATTTCTATTCTCAAGATCATCTCCAGATGCTGGCCAGAAGCACCTCTACGGATTCATGAGATATTTGTCTTTAGTATTTCTTGAAGATGGATGATGGGGGAAAAATGTTCTAGGAACATTTTGGTATAAATCATAGAGAATTCCTTTCTTTGGCAATCTGGAATGCATTTTTCTATTTCTTTAAGAAGAATAATGTGTGTGCTAATAACTTGGTTGGAATAGGTCTGGGCCAAGATGAGATGATCACGGAAATAGTTATTGATGGTGTCTCATAGCCAGGCAATCCGTTGCCACAAACCTGGTGTTTGTCATCTGAGGTAAATGGCTGCTGAAAGGACACATCGGAGTCACGTGTCTGAGTCCCCACCTCTCCACTCAGACCCAGCCACTGCTTCCTTTGCCCAGTTATCTTATTGGCCTAATTTACAGAAGACTTACACCAATTTTGACTTTCCTCCCTCCATACAGACATTCACTTTGTGCCGGACTTATTCTGGTACTCCATTTATGATATTATTTTGATATCATAAAGAGGTTCACTATTGCCTAGAGCACCCGCTACAATCTGCTTGATTCTGTATTCTGTATGGCTATACCATGGAAACATCATATATAATATATATAATTTATTATACAATTATAATGTGTTCACTTCATATAGATGAGAGGATTATTAGCATATTTATGGAAATTGTGAAAAGTTATCTGTTTCAAAAGATGAGGTAATGTATACCATGGATCAGCAACCTGTCTCTGAGAAGGGTCAAAGAGTAAATATTTTAGGTTTTGCAGGGTCTCAGATCTCTGTAACAACTGCTCAATGCTCCTATGGAAGCACATCGGAGGTCACATTCCCAGTGGGAATGGCTTCTGGGGCCACATTGGGTCTTCATCTACGTAATGACTGGATTTGACCTACGGTGCAGTTTTCAGACGCCCTCTCCACTTGCTGTGTCGCCTTGCTGACTTTCAGTGCAGCCAAGGTCAAAATCATTTCTGGTTTTCTTCTTCCACCCCGCTGGGTGCATACTTTTGGCTTCTGTAACTGTAGGTTGGCTTGTGCTCTGAAGTCTACTACCTGGTAAATCTGGGAAACATTAGTGCTGGCTAGAGATAGTTTTACCCAACAGTAGGCTATACTAATAGTTAGTTCCATGTATGTTTAAGATAGTCTCGGCTAAGCCATGCTATCCACTGTGTTAAGTATATTAAATGCAGTTTCGACTCATATATTTCTAGTTTAAGATGTGTTTGTTGGGATGTGACCCCGCACATCAATATGTGTATTATAAACTCATTCTCCCATTCTGTATTTGCATTTTATTCCCTAACAGCCCTTTAAAAAAATAAATAAAGCAGCCAGGCGATGGTGGCACATACTTTTAATCTCAGCAGCCGATCTCTGTGGGTTCAAGGCCAGCCTGGTCTACAAGAGCTAGTTCCAGGACAGGCACCAAAGCTACACAGAGAAACCCTGTCTCAAAAACAAAACAAACAAACAAAAGTAAGTAAATAAATAAATAAATTTGGCATGAGTTTTGTTACCTTTTTCTTCTGTGGTTTATATTTTGTATCCTACATAAAATCATTTACTGAAGCTTGTGAGCTTTTCTTCTAGAAGTTTTGTAGTCTTATTTTAAAATCAGATCTGTGAGCCATGCAAGTTGCTTTTGTCTGCCTGTGAGATGAGAATCAACATTCGCTCCTCTCCCTCTTGGGTGCTCAGTTTCTCTGGAACTATTTTTTTTTTCAAGACAGGGTTTCTTGAAACCTGCCTCTGCCTCCCGAGTGCTGGGATTAAAGGCATGAGCCACCACCACTCTGGCAGTATTTTTAAGACTCTGCCATCTTTGTTGACTTATTGTTGCACCTTGTGTCTGGAATACTAGTTTTTTTTGTTTTTTTTATGTATCCTTTTATTTTTATTTTTTATTTTTTTATACTTTTTTATTAAAAATTTCCACCTCCTCC
>LOEQ01008856.1:0-14169 GCA_001685075.1 Bramus lutescens
ATGGTGTCTCATGTAGATGGGGCTATGGCAGGAGGGACAAAGGGTAGTGGTGATTGCAGAGAGTGTCCTGGCCTTGAAACCTGGAGCCTCCAGATGATGGGCCCAGCCTGTAGCTGTCTCTTCCTACTCTAATACCTCTGCCTGTCAGTGGGCCTCTGTGACCTCATGGTTCCCACCCTTGGTGCTTTGTCTGGCCTCCCTCCATCCCTCCCTCCTTCCTAGTCTTTTCTTTCAATTCATTTTCTTCTCTTCTTCTCTTTCACCCTCTTCTGCCTGTTCTTCTCTTCCTCCCTTCTCCCCTTCCTCTTCCTCCTTCCTTTCTTTCTGCTGCCTTCTTTTTCTCTCTCACATCTCCTTCTTCTCCTCCCATGATGCCTTTCTCCTCCTTCACTGCCTCTCTCCTTCTCTCCTGTATCCCTCACCCAGTTCAACTACATGTTGTGCAGCTCAGTGGGCCCTCTAGGTTCTGAGATCATCATCCAACAAGGGTGCCTTGTACTGGGATTACTTAGTGATCACTAATAGTTATGGTGTGTGAGCTACACACACACACATACACACACATACATACACACAGAGAGACAGTCATACACACATATACACACCCCCACATACATACACATACATAAACACATATACACATACGTACACACAGATACACAAACACATACACACCCGCACACACATACACACACATATAGACATACATTCACACACATGCACACATATACACATACATACACACACAAACACATACACACCCACACATACATACACACATATATACATACATACTCACACAATCACACATATACACATACATACACACACAGACACAAAACACATACACACCCAAACACATACATACACACATATACACACACACATATATGCCCATATATACATACATACATACATACACACATGTACCTCACTAATACTGGACCCAGGCCCACAGTGATTTTTTTTAAAAAAATATAAAATTTATTGCTCATTTATGTATCCAGGGAAAGATTTAATGTATAGATCTACCGGAAAATGTAAGGCTGGTCTTTGGATTTTGTGTTTGTTTCTGATTCAAATCACAAGGTTCCTGCCATCAGTTAGGCTCCTTTAGCTAAGTCCCAGGTGGTTTTAAGCTCAGATGCTGTATGTTTGTGAAGAGGAGGGAGGGAGGGAGAGAGATTGGCATGTTAGCTCTCTATCACTGTGATAAAGCACCTAAGGTAATTTATATATAAGGATAACGGTTTGTTTGGTTTCAGAGGTTTTAGTCCAGTCAGTTAATCCCACTGTCTTTGGGCCGGTGGAGAAGCAAGGCATGATGGTGAGAAGCCAGTGGTGGGGCCACCAACTGCTTCCCTCAGGGCAGCCAGAAGCACAGAGAGCAAGAAGGACACACTTCACTGACTAGACTTTCTTTCCTCAGGCCCCACCTTCTTTCTGCCACCTCCTAGTCATGACACAGGCTGGACACCTTCCGGGGCACTTCAGGAAGTGCGCATCTGCTCCCGGAGGTCTTCTGCAAGGGTGCTTTAACTTAAGGGAACATTCACGCTCTTACTGCAACGGGCCCTTTCTCTCAGTGTCTCCCCCCCACCCCAGACGAGTGAGACGAGTCCTCCATGTCCATGTCCCTTTTCCCCAGTCCAAGAAATAAATATCTAACCATGGAAGTCTCCCCAGCCATTTTTGGCGTGATTCAGAAATTTCCCCTTGAAGCCGGAAGCAGCTGTGGGTCCAGATTCAGTGTCTGCTGCCTGCCTCAGGGGGCCTCCCCCACCGCTGAGGTGTTCGGCTCCACAAAGGCGTCTTGTGTCTTGAAACACAGGGGTCTCATCTGGGAACTTTAGGAAGGGCTGAAGACACATCTTGGTCATTAGTGTCCCCCTGGTAATGTGATTAGCAGGAACAGTTCAAGGTGAAGGGCTGGCTTTAAGAACACCAGCTGATCCTCACAGCTGGAGGCCAGCGGAAGCCTCGTGGCTCCAAAGGGACAGCCTAACTGTTCAGTGTGTCTGAGCTAATGAGAGGGTCAGGGGTCCAGTGTCACTTGAGATAAATTAGTGAAGGCAGGCAACTGCAGACTGCACCCTGAGCAGAGCTGAGTTCCTTGAAAAGGAACTGGCCACTATTGTGTGACTCTCACGTAAACACACACACACACACACACACACACTGTACACACCACACTCAAGCTTTCGTCATGGTAGCTTTGTTTCTGTTTGGTTGTGGGTGTTTTCTGGTTTGTTTTATTGGCTTAGTTAATAATAATTAATAAAATTCAGCTTCTGGACGTGGAGATGTGAGGGTTTTGAAGAATGCAGTGATGCATGCCCTCGCCGTCGCATGCAGTCATGCATGCCCTAGCTGTCACGATGGGAGCCCTGACCACACGCCAATCTGCTTCCTATGTGACCCTTTGTATCCAGCCCCTTCTTTTTCTTGCAAAGTCTGACAACTGTGGACCTGTTTTACAGGTCTTTGCCAGAGTGATCTGTAGATAGATTCATACTTTACAGAGCCTGTCAGAGCTGGTTTCTTTCACCCTGCAGTATGCACTGGGACCCATCGTTGCTATTGAATGTGCGGAGTCTGAGGTTTTCATTGCTGAGTGACACTCTGCCACTCCGCCGTTCACTTGTTGACAGGCGTGCAGTTATTTTTGGTTGGGAAAATCATGGTAAACATCTGTGTGTAACATGTATGTGGTATGTTCTTATCTCCTTTAGGAAGTATCAAGGCATGGGATGGCTGGGTCCTGGATTTCATGTCTTCTTAACATCACCAGAACCTGACAAAAGGCCCTGTTCTGCCTTCCAGCTGGGAGTCTGTGAGAATTCCATCTGTCCCACATACTCGGACTCACTGCAGCCAGATTTTGAGAAATGTTTTTAACAGTTCCAAAGGGGCCATGGAGGTCTCTTTAGCTTTGTGTTTTCTGAAGGATCACAGATACTGGCCTTCTCATCTGCGTGCGCCCCTGTGGAAAATGTTCACTCAGACCTTTAGCCTAGGTCAATGATGCAAAGCTTTGCTTCCTATTACCTTCCAAAAAAATCATAACTTAATAATTTTTATTTACCTTCAGGTCTATGACCCTTTTGAATGTATCTTTGGATATAGTATATATCCGGGTCCTCTCCTCTCTTCTACACTCCCTCGCTACCCAGAAACTGTTCATAGGGACAAAGTGCCCCACCTCTGACCTACAAGCCCAGCCCTCCCTTTCCTTCCCCCTCCCTCCATATAAACATTCAATTGTTTCAGCACCATTTGTTAAAAGGCAACTTTTCTCTCTGAAAGGTTCTACACTCCTGTCAAGTGAGCAGGTCACCTTTGGTGGTCCATGCTGGGCTCTTTGAGAGCTGTCTCTAGTCTGACATCTCCCTCACGTGCCGTCTTTCACAGTGAGTCTCCCTGCTGGCTAAGGAGTGACCCATGCAGGCTGAGGAGTGACCCACGTATAGACAGAGCTGCTCAGCACCTGACTGGGCCAAAGAAAAGCAGTTTTATCCAACTGAGATGGGAGCTAACTTTGCCATTGGTTATAGTACAACTTCTGCGTCTAGGATGTCTTGATCTTGAAGAAATGCGGGTGAAGCGCTCTGAGCAGTGCCGTGAAGGTTAATGAGGGTCCTGTCTGGGAGAGGGCTGGGGGTTTGCCTCATCAGCGTCTAGGTTTTCATACATGTAAAACATCTTCTGTTTTACTTCACAGTGAAGATGGGCTAGGCGAGTGGAGGTAGTGAGGAGAATAAGCGTGTTGATAGACTAAGAGTTCTGTGATGTATGCACATGCAAATGTGTGTACGTGTGCATATATGTGTGGGTGCATTTACATATGTAAATATCATGTATGTGGAAGCCAGAAGACGGTCTCAGCTTTCCTTCCTCAGGTACTATCCACCTCTGAGTAGGCCAGGGGGATCCTCCTCCTCCTCCTCCTCTTTTTCCTCCTCCTCCCAGTTTCAGGGTCACCAGGATGTGCCATCACCCCCAGATTTTCTACGTGAGTTCTGAGGATCAAACTTAGAGCCTGCTGTTTCCAAGGTGAGACCCTCACTGTCTCCCAAGCTGAGTTCCTGCATAGAAAACTCCATCGTCTTCTGTAGGCTAAGACACAGTTCACATCTGTCTGCACCAGCCGCTCTCTCAGCATCACCAGGCTCACTTACTTCCTGCTGGGAGGTCAAACACACAAGTTATCTGAGCATGTACTTAGCATCCGAGTGCCCATAGCATTTCTCAGGCTGTCCTCATGAGCAAGATTGTTGTGGCGTTTTGGAATGTGCCTTTGTATTGCTCACATAGTTTCTACCATGCCACTCGTCTCTGATTTTTCATGGCCTTAAAGCCACCATCTGGTGCAAGACTGGGAAGGACGCTGTAAGAGCTCTGTGGCCTCAGGCCTGCCCCCCTGGGCCACGAGAAACAGTTCTTACTCAGAAAGCTCCTCAGAGTTTGCTTCCCGCCGTTGGAGGCTTGACCTTTTGTGTAGGCCCTAGCTCACCCTCCAGGGAACCTACTTGCTACTGATGGACGATCACCCCTGGAGCGCTCTGGAAGGTTTGAACTATGAAAATGATTTTGTGTTTCTGACCAACCTTGCTTTGTAAATCATTAGAGCATCTCGGCTCTAAACACCAACAGTGGAGACAGCTTGTGATTGACCTCTCTCCCTCCAAGAAGCGGCTGGTACAAATGATTCTTCCTTTTGGAACAATGTAACCAGTTTTTAATAAAGCTGAAAGACTTCTGCCCAGAGCCCTGTGGTCATCTGTTTTCCTTAATGGCCTTTTATGAGGGACCTTATCAAAAGCTGGCAAAGGAATCCTAGTGAACGATGGTCCTCCATTCACCTTTACCTACTGCTTCATTAACTTTCTCAAAAACAATATGACACAGGTTTCCACATAATTAAAGGGGTTGGGAGAAGGGAACTTTGAGTACCTTTCGACAGTTCGCGATGTCGCTCAGGAGGACCAGGTCACCGCTCACATTCTGCCTTCGCTCTCGGACACTAATTCATTTCCCAGGCTGTCTGGTGAGGTCAGCTGCAGTTTCAAGGTGGAAATGAGAAGGGTTCAAGCTTTCAAGTGTGCAGCGCTCGGTTCTCCAGAGAGCCTGAGGAAGGAAGCGGCAAGTTTATCTAGGTCTGACCCAGAAAAAAAGGAAACTGGGGGAAGAACCGAGTGAAAGGCAGAAGAGGGTTGACTCGCCACTGAGGGGAAACTCCCAGGCAGGTTGCACATAGTCCCAACTGCTCTCTGGGTTCTTGTATGAGGAAAAGGGGAATTGGTGGCAGAATTTGGAAAGATTTTCTGTCTTCCACAGGAGGAAAGCAAGACCAGAGGTGAGGGTGGGCAGTGCTTTTCCGAGTAAGCTTATGCCAGGAGTGGCCTCTGTAATAGAATGATCTTGTCACCATCCCAGTCGCAACTCCGCTTGGACTATCTCCTGGGTACTAAAATGGGTTGTTTGAATGTGCACACCAACCTCTTTAAGCTTCATAGCCCAGCTTGCTAGATGCTATTATCCTCATTTATAAATGAGAGGGAAAAGGGAAATACAGCACAGAGCACTTAGAGGACCTGGCGATGACTGCACGCCTAACAGGATAGCTGACTGTCTGAATCCACTCCTGATTCTGAAGGGCAGGATGCTCACGCGAGCAGCTGGTGAATTCTTAGCTTATTCAGGGGCTAAGTCCACCCACAAGACAAACAGGCTGAGGAAGGAGATATTCTGAGCGTTCTAAAGATGAAGTACTAGTTTTTGTCAACCAAGTGTCATTACTCAACAGTGAGAAAAATAGGCCGATGCCATTTAATTCAAGATAATGACTCACAAGGCCATTCCAGGGTGCTGTCCTCGCTGCGTCTTTGTGAGTCTCTATTTTCTCTGGCCTGAGAACTTGGAAGATTACAAAGGATGCTGGCTGATAAAATGCTGGCGGAGTTGGCTCCGTGTGTAGGAAGGAGGCAGTAAGGAAGAGCGGAGAGCTTCTGTTTCTTTCTGGCTTACTTCTCAGTTTCCACTGGCCCCGTGCCTGCTTTTCCTTATGTCCAAAAAATTGGTCCATTTTTAGCTTTTCTGTGACTCCAGAAAACTCATCATTATTGGCCACCACATGCTTCATGTTCTATGGGATATGATGCCTGAATGTTAGAAAGCAATTTTGTTTTTAATGACACACAGTAACTATGTATATTTATAAGGTCACAGTGTGGTGTTTTGGTCTAGGGATTCATTTTTTAAATGATCAAATGGGGGCATGTAACATACTTGCATGTTAAAATTCTCTTTTACTGCTTTGATATAGTCTTACCATATCTGATGTCAAGTGTCTTCCTCCATTGTTCTCAGCCTTGAAACAAGGTCTCGCTGAAGACCATGTGCCATTGCCCATCAAGCCAGCCCTCTGCTTCTTCCATTTAGCTGTGAACGTTGTTGCCAATTGACCCCTCCCCCAACAATCCCAGCCTCTGGTGAGATTAGTTCTCTCCTTTCACTTCCGTGAGATCAGCTTCTTTAGACTCTGTGCAGAAGCAAGGCCGTGAAAGCATCTTAAACAGTGCATCGCAAAGATCTGCTCTTTGCCCCATGATGCTCTTGCTGGCTGTCATACCACTTTCTGGGCATCATATGAATCTTGTCAAGAATCCAGTATCTAAGGGGTCAGAGTGATGCTACTATTCTGAGTGCTACTCTGCCAGGACAGGCCAGGACAGGCAGCTCAGCTAATAGGAAGATTTGGAAAAATCTTGATTTGTCAAGACAGCAACCCCTTCAGACCAAGAATCTAAGAAGCTGAACCACCCAAGGGGCACCAGGAGCTCTTTGTCAATGATGGAGCTGCAGATCGGAAAAAATGTGTCAGCAGAATGGCAGAACATTGAAGCTGTGAACTAACATGAAGAAGATCAAGTCTCTTGCTCTGGAGAACAGATACATGTGCTGGTGGTTCTCACTGGGGTCAAATAAAGCCAGAGGTTGATGTTCTGAAGAAGGGTTTCTGGGTCCATTTCCAGGGGACAGTTGATAGACATCAGGTGTGTTCGTGGAATATGCAGCCGTTACAGAGTATGCAGTATGTGCTGAGGTAGAGGAAGAGAAGCAAAGGTCAGACTTAGGCCACACAGCCCAGTGTACCTCTAGCTCAACACCCCCAAGCCCTTAGGGGTCTTGGATGAGGCAACTTTGACATTCACCAGAATTTCACTGTCTGCATCTGTAGAGGAGAAATCATGCTACAGCATTCTGGCTTGTCAGGTAGTGCAAGCAAAGTGACCATCAGCAAGTGGTTCCTCTTCCATGAATATCTTGATTTGTTTGAACTCAAATGCTGTATCTACTTTCCCTAGGAAGACTATGCACATGGCTTTACACTTTCTGTATTTCCTCTACTGATGGTGAGAAAATAAGAGTGTGTTTAGAGACACACATGGCTTTATGGCTTCCCCTCAATTGGACCTATGACATGAAAAGGAAAATCATCATGTAAATTTAATAAGAGAGGAAAAGATAAATCTATAGAGTTTATATGACATTACATGTATTTCTATCCAACCCAGTGTCCATAATTTAAAGCAATGGCAGAGACTCTGGAATTTGACTAGTGACTTTGCATCATGGATACATTCTGAAGTTAAAAATGGTATGTTGAATTGGGCTGAATAAAAAGTGTAGAACATTTTATTTTCTTATCTCTCTATCCATCCATCATATCTATTATATATGTGTGCATATGTATGCATGCATCTACCCATCCACCCACCCACACACCCACCCATCCATCCATCCATCCATCCAGCCATCCATCCATCCATCCATCCATCCATCCAATCTATTAAATATGTGTAAGTATGTATGTATGTATGTATGTTTGTATGCATCCACCCATCCAATCTATTATATATGTGATATGTATATATTATGCATATATGTATGTATTTTTGTATATATCCATCCATCCACCATACACCCATCCACTCATCCACCCATCCATCCATCTGTCTGTCCATCTGTCCATCCACCCACCCACCCATCCATCCATCATATCTATTATATATGTGTATATATGTAATATGTGTGTATATATATGTGTGTGTATGTGTATGTATGCATGCATCCATCATATCTATTATATATGTGTATATATGTATTATGTGTGTATATGTGTGTATGTGTATGTATGCATGCATGCATGCATCTGAAGCATAGTTACTAGAGTCACATTCTGTGGCCTCAGTGACTTGGAGCTCTCAGGCATCTGCCTGCCTCAGCCTCCTGTGTGCTGCAGTTTTAGGCTGTCTTACTTGTTGATGTTGCTTCTCATCTTGCTGCAACTCAACACCAAACTCTT
The DNA here is from genome assembly GCA_001685075.1 of Bramus lutescens. Lineage (NCBI taxonomy): Eukaryota > Metazoa > Chordata > Mammalia > Rodentia > Cricetidae > Bramus > Bramus lutescens. Next base: position 8,369 of record LOEQ01008856.1, read on the forward strand.
GCAGGGGATGGAGGGATCAGTCGGGATTCCTACATGATGCCCAAGACAGATCCTTCCTGACAGCAGCCTTTGAGGGATGAATGTGCAGTCTTTCACAAAAGCTCCTCTCTCTCCCTAGCTATCTGTTAGATACAATACCTAGAATACCATTTGCTTTGGCATTTAAAAAATTTTTATTTTGATAGTAAGTACTTTTCTGCTGGACGTTATCTACTACCCATGGACTGGGAAGCATTGATTCCATGGATCAAGTCCACAGAGAGCCACAAGCTAGAGAGGAATAAGGAGCATATAGCACTCCAATATGAGACAGGCAGCAGCGTACGGTGGTGTAAACACACAGTCTGCTAGGTGTGGGTTGGAGACTGTGCCAGTCTGGTCACCTGCTGTCACTCAGGTGTAACGTTCAGGGACAGCAGACCCTTGTGTGTCTGGAACAGCAGTACCTGGACAATGCTGACATTGACACTTCAGGTGTTCCAGTAGAATCTCTGCTCTTTCTGGTTATCTTATTTCATCATGTGATCATCTTCAAATTTCTTTCCTATGAATTTCTATGATCTTCCTGCAAGTGTTGCCAGCGAGCATGGAGGCTGACCTCTGTCTGACACAGTCTCCACCCATCGGCATTGCCTTGCTTTATATACGTGGTACATCACATGTAGGTAGGTAATAGTTGGGGTGGTAGGCAACCCAAGTTTCAGGGGTGTTCAGACTAATTGCTCAAGGATTCACAATTGATGAGTGACTCTAGGGACCGTTTACTAAAACCCTGATCTCATTCGGTCACACCGACCGCATCAGCGATCTGCTTTCTCCTTCTGCACGGAGCTCATTCCAGACTCTGAAGATGGACAGACTTTAGCTTACTGAATTAAGACGCAAGTCTCCAAGGAGCGCCTGTGAAAGGGCCTCCAAGGAAAGTCTCCAAAAGAGATCTTCCACAGTTGCCTTGGGCCCATGACAGAAAGAAGAAGCAAAGCCTCGTGTTATGTCACCGAGATTATTTTCATAACGGTTGGTATTTTTCACTCTAATATAGAAATTAATACCAGAAGTAGAGTCTGGACATAATCAAATCCTATCACTTGATTGTTACCTCATCCTAAATATGTAAATCAATTTTTTAATCCAGGCACTATTGAAACTATTGCCAGAGAATGAAAAAAATGGCCATCAATGCTTTACAGTGTTCAATATTAATTATGAACATTCCTACTAGCTTGGAGTTAGTCCATATACCTGGTATGTAGCAACAGGGGGAAACATCACATAGGGAATTTTAGTAATATCATCATGTATTAGGGATTGCACATACTTTAATGACTTTTCAAGTAGAAAGAACAAGATGCAGAGACCCCAGAAACTTGGTCCCATAGAACTGAAAAAGATAAATTTGTTTTGGACTCAAGAAACATGGTAGGGCACGACACAGAATTTAAACAGCAGAACTTCTGTAAAGTTCTCGATAGACTGAATGCATGTGAGGGCAAACCCAGCCCAGCCCAGAAGTGTGGCCTTCTCGCTTTTCGTCATGGACACCCTCAGTGTGTTACGTTGAGTGACAGAGATGGAGGTGGCAACACAAGGGAATACAAGAGCTCATCTGTTGACAATCTCAAGAGTAACTCAGGGCAGGGCCACCGGCACACGGACAAGTGACTGCAGCAAGTGGAGTGCATGCTGTCTACGTTTTGACAACTCTGAAGAACCCAGAAGCCTGGACTCCAGAGAGCTGGCTTTGTCCCAAGATTAAAATAATTTCTAATTTCCACTCCTCTGGCCTGAGTGGGAGTAAGCTCATAGTGTTGCCTTCATTGGAGGAAAGGAAATCCCCCAAACCTACTTACTGGGCCAAGATGAAGACAGAGATAGAGGGACTTCCTCGAGACAGACCCACACGCCTCTTCCACCACAGGGAGCCATGGCTTCCTGCATTGGTCCCTAGGGGCCCAAGCACCACAGGGGACCACAAGGCGGGGTGCTGTTATTCTCTTTTTGGGTGATGTGGTTCTCCACTCTTTCCCCAACCACATTGTGGTGGTTGCCATGGTGAGAAAGTTGAGGAGTTGAAGTCTTTTTAATATCTGGGTACCATGCCACCCCAAATCCTGGATATTTACCTAAAGGTTTGATGGGTGCTCTTGCCACCCCACCCCACCCCTATGTACTGTGAGAGGAGGAGTGACTTGGACTTCTGGGGTCCAGAGGGTACAATGTGGGGGTTAAACCTTAAGCGATTACATTTCTTAACTTCCATGGACTGTGCAGAGCGGCCCTCCTGACAGGCCACATTACCAAACCTTGACCAGCAGAGACAGTAACCATCACCTTGGTGGTTTGCCATCTCTGCATTCTCCTCTTACCTCAACAGCTGGAGGCAGAGTACTCCAAGATGGAAGAGCCTCAGGATGGAAGGAGTGTCGACTTCAGAGCCGTCACATAGAGGAAGGCATCCAGGAAGTGGTCTGACCCAAACCACATGTCCACGTGTGAGTCGTATCCCCATATGAGGTTTTAACACTTGTGTTTGGAAGCCATATTTTATAGCAGACTCTGTTGATAACTCTGATCAATGTATCATTCTAGTTAAGACTAGTACTAAAGGCCTAGCTCTTGCTCCTCTCAAAAGAGTAAAGCAGACTTATCATCCTCAATGTGGTTAGCCTTGTCCATAATTCAGGCTGTGGAATAGATACATATCCACTAGATATGCAAACTATGGAATAGAGGCTCAAATCCTAAGTGCAACACTATGAGCCTCCAGTGCCATCCACCCTTCGAATGTGGGGAGGGGCAGAGAGAGATGAAGTCCTGTAGAAGAGGTGACATGCATGGCTTTCAGGATGAAGAGCATTTTCTAGGCCAATAAGGGGCGGGGAGACACCGTTAGGGAGAGCCTATGGGAATGGGGATCAGAAAATGATGAATCTATTTGTATAGTTGGAAATGAAAAGCATAGTGGTTAACCTCACCAGTAACTTTAACAAGAATTGTTGGTTTCTATATAGAATGGCCAGGCCGTGTGGGTTTGACTCTGGTCTTCAGAGGAGGTTAGCCAGATCGGTGGGGACAGGCTGTGGACTGTGCACTGTCCAGGTGAGTTAAGCTCCGAGCTCCTCCTGCCACATGGACCACACCAGCTGTCTTTATTTCATTAGTCCTGCTCTGCGACAGTGGGAACTCATATTTATTATATCAGCCCTCATGGAATGGTTGGGCAACTCCAGTAAGAAAAACACATGAAACCCGATACAGAATGACATGCGGCTCTGTGCTTTTCAGACAGCTGACAGCGTGGTGGCCCTGGCGTCACAGCACTGCACACCGTCACCACTCTGAAGGACACATTTCACTTCAGTAGCAGTGGTTTGTGTCCTCAGACACATGCGCCTGAGCTGGAACACCCAGCGAGAGCGGCTGTTAGGGGTGAGGGCATGCTGCCATCCAGAAGGCCAGGAGGTAGGGAGTGTGCCCGGTGTGCTTCCAGGATGGATACGCAGAGCTAGAGTCAGGACTGAAGCTCGAGGACCCTGGGTGCCTCAGCCGGGGTGGCTAGTTTCTTAGGTAAGTGGGGAAGGCTGTCAGGGAAAAAGTAAGTCATCAGCTCTGAAGAGAAGAGGATGAGGACCAAGTGAGAACGAACAAGAGGATCAGAACAAGAGGTTCACACAGTAAAGTCCTCCAGGGTGCACCGGCCAATGTGCCCCATCCTTCAGGACCTGGCATACAGCACAACACTGCACTTCGACACCGAGACGTCCAAGCTGTGACAGAGACATGGGGATATTCTTGTCTAAGCCTGAAGACACGAGGGTGGTGAGTGCCATGACTTTTGGCCAGAGGTTTCTGTGTCATCTGCCTTCCTTCTCATTTCCACATACGGGTACATCTCAGCGTCTCCACACATCAATGGCTACCATTACAGAGCCCTGAATCAGGCACGAGGGGTGTCTTTGGGCCCCATAATTGAAAGTCTCCATGATAGGACTACAATCAAATTCCTCTAAAGTGCCAGGAAACCTTTAGAGTTACCCGTTTACTGTCTTGTGCTCAGGTCCGTGTGTGTATTAAGAAAATGCTCAACCCCTGAGCTGCTGGGCCAGGCTGTTACGTCACAGTTGTGTAAGTTTGCAAAGTTGTGGGTCCCTCATCACCAGCTACTCTGAGACTGGACTTCCAGGAATTTGAGATTCTGAATGGGCCTCATCAGAGCCTTCGTGAACCTGATGTTGGCGATGTGGTAAGTCACTTCGGTTTTATCTACTGAACTTTTCAAGGATGTGACAGAGATGGAGAGCTTTATCTTCCTAAGTCCCCACAAGACAGTGTCCAATTGCGTGTTCTGTGGTGCTCTTGGGAGGTTTGGACCAAATGAAGCATGGACTGGAGGCTGTTCGGACACTGCAGCCATCCGCCTGCCATAAAATCCTAGGGGTCTCAGTCTGCCCTCCCTATCATAGCGCCCACACTTTGGGAAGAAGGGCCGTGGGATTACTCCGCATTGGCATTAGTGCTATGGAGAGCTGTGTTCTCATCCGAGTAATGCTAATTTGCCTCCATCCCCAGTCATTTGCAACCTAGAGAAATACCCTAACAGCCTGGGACTGGGTTCCCACGCCCAGCTTTCCAGAGCAACCTGCAGAGGCTGAGACACTCGCTGGGGCTGTCTGATACCACAGCACTTGTGCCCAGATTTTTAGAAGCATCTCTCAGTTAGCCCAACCTTTAGTGTACTGTAGGTACTTTTAATAATCTCCATAAAAGCCTGATTTCCAATCCCTAGGCTTAAGCTGACAGTGTAAATAAAATCACCCAAATCCACAGGGACAGAGAAATGAAAATGACATGGATTAAAATTTGGTCAAAACCTCTTTCTTTTTAAAAATTCTGCTTCCCTTCCAATTGGATCATGACCCTCTGTGTGTTCAGCTTAAGGCCAGACAGCCTGCTTTCACTTTTATCCCTTTCTGTAGCAGGCTTACAGTATTTAGTGAGGGGCTGCAAAGAATGTGTACTGGGGAGAGAGCTAATACCATAATCCCCCACCGGTGGGGTCAGATGCTGAATAAAGTGAGAGAATTAGCAAATATGTGACGTACAATGGAAGCAAAAACACAGCAGCGTGGACACAGCAGCACGGTGTCTTGTGAGCAGGGGCGTTCATTGCCCAGGAGCAATGGCTGTGAGGTAGTGTAGTGTGTACACTTAAAAGTTGACCGTGGAAACGGGGTGGAAGACTCTCGCAAATGTCTTAATGCTTTCTCTCTCTCTCTCTCTCTCTCATTGCATCTGCCCAAGCACCTGCCTGGATCTGTTTCCTAAGTCACACGTTAGCCACTGAATCATCGCACAGAGTGGAGTAGGCGTCTTCTCTTTGCTCTTCTGCTGAGGGTGTGAATGTGGTTCCGAAAACGCCGTGATGCCCTGTCTCGGGAGGATTCTCTCAACGAACGGGTAGAGATTGGTTGCGCCATAGGAAAAAAAAAGTGTTAACAGACACCATCTTCTGTGCCTTGGGAAAGCCAACTACGTTTCCCTGGAGTAAGATTACAAGCAAATAAATAGCCACATGGAAGTAATTTCAAAAGTGGTGCATGCGTGTGTGCGTGTGTGTGTGTATGTGTGTGTGTGTGTATGTGGCCAAAAGTGCAAGCTGGATTGTTTTTTCCAACGGCATCTTTCAAAACCATACCTAGTAGAGATCAACATTAAATATTAATTTAGTTTTAAATTTGCATGTAGTAAAAGGCACTCTTTGGGGTGTAGTATTCTATGCTCTGACAAGCCTGTGCCACTGT
>LOEQ01008856.1:35824-49306 GCA_001685075.1 Bramus lutescens
AAGGTACTGAGCCACATGGCTAACATAGATCAGAATAATGGGTTAATATAAGTGGTTAAGAGCTAATAAGAAGCCTGAGCTAATAAGAAGCTAAACTGGGCCAATCAGTTTATAATCTTATGGAGTCCTGTGTGTGATTTTTCTTTGGGACCTTGCCAGCTGTGGGGTACAGGGCAGGACAGAAACCCCAAGCAGGCCCTCATGTTACAATGATGGGGCTATAGATCTTGTGCATGGTTGGTGGGAGGAGAGAGGAATCTCCTTATTACCTTATGTTGGGAAGAGCAAAGTGTAGGGGAAGGTGGGTGAGTCTCTGAGATTTTAGGTCACACGGGCACCCCACAGAAAGGAATGCACTCTAAAATACAGCCAGTCCACAGCCAGGAACTGTAGGCCACTGGGAGGGGCCAAATCTAGTCTTCTAGAATGATATCTTCGTTCTTTCGATAACACAAACACTGCACTTAGCAAATGAGAGCAACATGAAGCTGAACTGCTGCTCTCAGACTTGGTTCCCTGCCCCACCCCCACCCCCACCACCGAGGATGTCTCTTCAGTGACTGTCCAGACTCCACTTCTTGTCGCCACTGTGTCAACCGTCCTGTGTGTTGGCTTCTGCTAATACTATGGGCCATGACCGGAGAAAAGTCATGCAACTGGTCCAGGAATTGAGCCACCATCTTTGGTTTTAATCGCATCATGTCCTGACTGACTCTGTCACTATATCTCAGGATCTTCCTGAAATAACCCTAATCTATAACAATATTAACTGTGATTATACATCTATGCATCCCAAACAACTATATATGGTTAGTGTTGTCAACTTGATAGAATCTATTATCACCTGAGAGATGGACTTCTGTGCATGCCTATAGGATATAAACGCATACACACAGACACAGACACAGACACACACATGCACACACACACTCTAACCCTCACCTAATATATATATATATATATATAAATTTATTTACTTATTTTCCATCCCTACTGCAGTTTCCCTCCCATTCCCTTCCCCACCTCCTCTCTGCACCACCCCCCAATCCATTCCTCCTCTGTTTCTGTTCAGAAAGGGGCAAGCCTCCCATGGCTATCCACAAAACATGACATAGGAAGTTGAGGTAGGACTAAGCTCCTCCCCTTGTATTAAGGCTGTAGGAGATTATATTAATTACACTAACTGAGCTGGAAAGACCCACCCACTGCGGGTGACACCATTTCCATGATGGGACCCTATATAGATCAAGAAAGGGATGTGAGCAGCCGCATGCATGCATCATTTTCTGCTTCCTGTTTATAGATGTAATGCGGCAAGCTGCTTCCTGCTTCCTCGACGTCCCTGCTGTGGTGAATTGTGTCCATGCGCTATGAACCAGAGCAAACCTCTTCTCCCTCGAGACGCTTTTGCCAGAATGTCTTATCATAGTGATAGAGGCTAAGGACCAAAGACGCACCTACATGGAACATATACATACAGTAACATAAAGCTCCCTTTCCAGACACTCATAAAAACCCAGTGTGGAAATGCCCCAGCCTCAGATTCTACAGTCTAAGACACACTCCACTGCTAAGCAGAAACTCCTGGGTCAAGACCAGTGGTGCCAGCTGGATCCAAAGGGTGTGCCAGGGATGGGGTCACAGCTGCCAAAGAGCCAACACAGCCTTGACCTGACAGCTATGAGAGAAAGAACACCTGTGCACCCTGAAACCGCCATCACCTTGGAGACTGGGAGCCACACTGACCACTGTTCAAGTGAGCCACGCAAGGAAGGGAGGTGTCTTGGAAACTCCCATGGCTCTGCAGGTCCCGATTATCTCACTGCAGCCACCAGCTCTCAAAATCCAGCCATCTGGGCTTTTCTTGGCCCCAGGTGAAGAAGTGACTTCCCTCTTTGAGTCAGTGTTCATAATGGAGCTGTCTGTTGGCCGAGGTGAGGAGAAAACAATGTTATAAGAGGTCAGAGGTTCAAGGCCCACATGGGTTAATTAGTGTTTTTCTGTTCTTTGGCCAAAAGTCTATATCCTCTATGCCTGCCCAGCTACTCTAATGATAGCAGTGGGAGGGGGGTGCTGTGAGTGTCTCTCTTTCGAGCCCTGCTCTTCCTATTAAAGAAAACAAGACCTTGCGTCAGCGATGCCATCTCCAGGGCCAAGAACTGTCCATTAAGCAGGAGTGAAGAAAACAGCTGTTCTCATTCCCCAACGGTGGCCAGGAGGCTGGAGGGACAGAAACAAGGGTTACAGCCCAGTACCAGATTGGTCACTTACTCAAAATCCTAGTTACCCTGACGTGGGTTTGTTTGTTTGTTTGTTTTGTTTTGTTTTGTTTCCCATAGTTGCCAGAGTTTCAGCATTAGCTCCACATGGAGGGAAAACCACAAGCTAGCACATGGGCCATGCTTGGTCTTATGACTCCCTAACTTTGTGTGTGTGTGTGCCTATGGTTCCTGCTTGGGAAAGCTGCCCTGCTTCATGAGTCTCTGCTTCATTACCATAAAATGGGAATATTAGCATTTACGTCCTAGGGCTGTCAGGAGAACCATATGGGGACGTATACGGTCTGGCAGGTCTAGAGTGATGCTTGGCTTATGTTGAAGCTTTTTATTAAATGGTTGGAGTTCTCAGTACAATTCTTTCCATTGTTACATTTCTTTCTAAACTGTCATGGCAGATGCCATGGAAGACTATGGGCATAAGACAGCTTATCATGCTTAGGAGACAGTAGGACTCACCACACGAGGTGACTGAGGACTCTGGGGGCTGATAGATGCTGTTTCACCCCAAGCCAGAATGTTCTGAGTGCTCAGTACCTGTCAAGCCTGTATTCTCATTCCCGTTCTCTTCCCTTTGCAGGTCTCTGCTTTAGCTGTCCTTCTGCATGGGTCGCCCTTTCGCCCTCACACCAAACCACTCACTCCTGATTCCCATCACTTTTATCAAGGGACAGCCCCAACTGCCCCTTGTCACTCTCTTGCCATTCCTACCTCGGCCTTCTTTGAGTTAGGAAGCTGTGGGTTCCACCAGGGCAGAGGAGGCCTTTATCACGGCACATCTGTCTGAGGGATGTATGGGTGCACACCTGAATGAATGAATGAATGCTTTCATTTCATCTCTGTCTGGGACTTCCGATTGGATGTCTCCTCTGAACACTGCCACAATGCAGCCTCTTCGCAGCCTGCGTGGGTGCCTGCAACTCCCTCCAGGACCCTGCTTGCAGTCAGCCAAGCACACATTGCATCTTTGACAAGTTGGATGCCGAGTGGAGAAACTTGAATGCTTTCATCTATTTACTTTTACCACATGCCATAGAAATTAAAAATACATTGTACCACCAATGCTGTATTTAGTGTCTCCCTTTAATTACATTCAAGTGTGTTGCTAAACAGTCTTGAGGAAACCGTAATGACCAGCTGTTCTAGCCTTTTCCCATATGTCAGTGACGGTTTCTAAAATCGCATTCTGGGACGGGCAGGTCGTATAATTAGACAGTGTATAGTTAACACTTCTAGATTTTCCCCTCAAACTGTGGGGCCTTTACACTAACATATTGCCTGGTTCTGCCAGTTTGGCACAATACAATTAAATGATGTGCCAACAAGCAAGGAGAATATACCAGCGCCATCAGTCGTGTGATGGCAGCGGAAGTGTGTGTGCACTATGCAAGATTCAGTGTGCTCAGCTGACAAATACACTTAGTAAAGAGGGCTCTAAATTTTTAATACCTCCTCATAGTGCCATTTATCTCATCATAATTAGATGTGAAAGTAGCCCCCTTTTCTAGCCCTTTCAAACAAAGGGGTATCACTCAAAATAAATGGCGACCATTTAAGAAAACAGAACAAAACTGAAAATCGCCAAGAGGAGGACGAGAAGACAATATTTCACATGGATTCTTCTGGGGGAAATGGGAATTTTTTTCTATTGCCAAACTAGATTTGGAAGATGAGAGAAGATGGATTGAGATAAACAATTCGATTGCTGGGAAATAAAGTTGGGGCTCCCGGCAGTTGCTTCCTCAGCTTGGGAAGTTGTAACTTGGATCACAGTAATATTTCACTTGATCAAAATCAGCTAGTTCTTTGATTTTTAAAATACAGACATTAAAATAAAAATATAAAATTAAAGAGACAAATCCAACTAGATATTGTTCCTCTCCTAAGGAAAACTCCCTTGATGGTTGTCCTGAGCCACGAGTCAAAAATGTAGCTGTGATTTCTGGTTAAATTTGTCCTCAGGAATATAGTCAACTCATGGCCAAGGCTTTCTTCAGTTCTCAAATAATAAAATCACTTTTTAAAAAGCCAGAGAGAAGGACTTCCACTCTCCTGAAAAGACTGGTTTACAGCACTTTGTCCATTTGAATCTCCAGTGACTTATTTAGATGTGAGCGCTGACAGTGTAATCATTTTAAGTCTTGCTTTGTGTCTGGAGTTAGAATGGTGTTCAATTGATATTCAGAATAATGGCAGCAGTGTGGTGTGTTCCTTTGAAAAAAAAAAAAACCTGGGTACAGTCCAGTGCTCTGGGAAATGGACCCTCCGGAGGGTTAATCCACATATAGAGCTCGCTTTAATGAAAACCCTACCCTGTGCCACAGGGTGTTCCGAAGACTGTTTTTTGAATGTTTTAGTTCAGCAACATGGCCTCCTTTGTCCTGACTTTTAAAGGGGTTTGAAAGTTGTACTCCTGCGGCCGCTCTACACTGCCTGTCACACCAAGTCAGACACTCAGCTCCCAGGTACGAGGAGGTCTTCGGTGTGGTGCGCTGACCTACATCTCCACGAATCAACCCAGCCATCATGGGCAAGGACTTGATCTCGGTTCCTTAAAGCTGTGTCTCCAACCCATGTCAAAGTGTCATCTAGTTCCCTCCACCTTTTCCAGAGTTTCGTTAGCCAAAGCCAATGCATGAGAGAGCCGAATGTTGTTTAAGGGAAAAGATCCACGGTTGGGACTCCTCCGCCACAGACGGTATCCGTCATCGGTGCCTAGAGGGTTCTTTTAAACACATAAAACTCTGAGTCCCTCATGTATAAACAGAGTCTTGTATTCGATTTAAAATAAATATCAAGATGGAAATGGAAAATAACCCAGTTCTTCAAAGAGTGGACCTAACACTCAGGTTTATTGCTGTGTGGGAGAAAGACTGAATTAGAGAGAATGGCAACGAAACCAGCAAAAATCTCTGTTCTGTGAGCAGAGTGGTGCGTTCCTTTACAGCCTGGAGTAAAGGCAACAGGCGAGGGGTTCTGTCAGCATTCTCCTTACATAGGCCAGTGCGTGCTTAGCCCATGCCTGGCCACTTCTTCTGTGAGGGAGACACGGACCCACAAGCAGGAGGACTCCCACCTCCTGTGCAAACGGTGTGTGGAGGTGGGGGTCCTCCTGTGATCCCAGCACCCTGTGTGGAGGCAGCGATGGGGGACCTCTGGAACAGATGATCAACTAAACTAGTCAAATCTGAGGGCACTGGGCTCAAGTAAGGTACCCTGCCTCCATATATAAGGTAGAACATAGTCAGAGAAGATGCCCCCACGTGAACCTATGACCTCTACATGCACAGACACCTATACCCAGATGTACACCCCCACAGACACACATATATACATGCATGCACACCACAAACGTACATATGAAAGAATACTATCCTTTACGATGTGCTCTTTCTAGCAGACACTCTGTGTGTTCTTTAGCTTCACTCCAGACTCACCCTCCAATGCCCAGATCAAATGTCACCCTGGCTGTGGTTCTTGCTGAACTCCCACGATGCATCCTTTTCTGTCACTTTTGCTCTCTGACCGCCGTGTTTCTGCACTGTCTAGCACTTATCACAGGGGTTCTGGCTACTCTCTCTTTTTTCTCCCACACAATTCTGTTGTTTAGGATTCAAAGTTTGTATGCCATCCATTTTTGTTAAGGGGAACTTGCCCTTCGAGATATTTTAAGCACACTTTAGAGTCTTGCAATAAAGAGAATATCAAAGAATGTGCATCCCAGTGTTAAGTTCTTTCCTTAAACTAAGTAAATAAAATAGCTTATAAACTAAGAGCTTAAACCTACTGTTGACATGCAAACATATCTCAGGTGAATGTGTGTGTGTGTGTGTACACATTTCTCATTTTCAATATCAAACCATAAAATGCAATGATATAATGTAATGATTTACTTTTTTGATCTCAGAGGAAAAAATAGAATGTAATCAGATTGATTTATGATTTTGACTATATCTGGTCAATCTTCCTACCTCGAAAAAACACTACTTGCCTACATTATGAATTTCCCACAAGATTTTTATCTGATTCAATGTAAGTATATATAGATTACATTCAGGACCTGATAAAAATAATTTTCTGTACTACATGATTGAAAGAGAAGTTTTTTGTTCTGTGTTGATTGAAAGCAAAAGTGGCAAAGGAAAAAATGCCCCTTTTCTCACCATGGAGGGTGGTGGTCGTCATCACACACAATGTTGTCTCCTCAAGCAGATCTCAGTGAGACTCATACAGACCAGGGCTTAGACAGCTGCAGACACAGGCCAGTTCAGCACCCCACTTATTCCTGTGATAATTAAAGACTACAAGTCCGGTTGGGCTCTGTGGCCCTTACTCCGTTTCTGCCTGCGTTCTGTTCACCTTGGCTCACGTGAGGCTTGAAGACAGATACGGACCAGCAAAATGGAAAAAAAAATTGCTCTCAAGCTCCTTGCTGAAGGTATTTGCCTACGTTTGACCTAGAAGCTTCCTTTTGTCTTGAAGACAGTGCAGCTAGGTGAGCCCTGCTCTGTTAGTGTGGTCACTTGTATCTTTGCAACGTACTGGAATGATTCTCATTAGAGACTGTAGTTTGGGTTGTTTTGTTTTGATTTTTGTCTAAGAAGTTATCCCTAATTCATGCCAAGCAGGCCAGGTGTCCCTAGAGGGAACGCATGTGAGCCCGTACTTGATTCACCCCTGCATGCTACCAGAGGGCCTAGCATGGCCCCTGACACCATCAGAAGCTAATGAAGCTTTGGTTAAGTGAATGTCTATAACGGAGCAGGAAGAGAGTGCAGATCTGTGGCTTCAACCATCTCCCACTCAAAGCCCCAGTGGGCCTTCTCATGTCTTTCACACACTTCCTATTTTTTATGGATTTTCATTTCTCCACCTCAACTCAATCTAACCTACGAAGACACAACTGCCATCCATTGTCTGTGAGTCTGGAAAAAAAATAAATCCGAGAGCATCAAATGATGCATGCCTTCCTCTGAAAAAAAGAAGAAGAGGAGCATGGGCACATTCTCGTTGCTCAGGCCATGCAGGGAGGCACAATTGGACTCGTCCTGAGAAATGGTGCAGATGGTATATTTGGCATCACCAACCTGCATAGATCAGAGACGCATTTGTTCCCACGACTTTGTTTGCATTGTGACCATTTCTCTGGGCTCCTGCTCACATCTGACCTCTGAAAGGGTCAAGAGAGAGTGAAGTATTTTGCTCCTGGGATCAGAAGGCATGGGGATGCTTGCATTTCCTTCTACCTGCAAAATACTCGTTTCTTGCAGCATCGGAAAACATTTGGTCATGTTATCTCGTGGGTCCAGGAGGAGCATGCAGTGTGCCAAATTTAAGCGACACTGCCAAATGCCATAGCCTGCATTATGTAGCCGGGGCTGCCAATAGAACTGGTGCTGACTAGTTGTACATTCTAGCTCTTGCCTCAGAAGAAAAAAAAAAGTTACTAATTTCCAACAGGCCTCCCAATGCTCGCCCTTGGTTATAAGATGTCTTTGTTTCCGATGCTGGCCTGCGGGCACAGCTGATTGGCTGCTGTGGCTGACCTCCAAAGGCTTGGGACAGTGAGTGCTGATCACATCAAATGACTAGGACCCTCTGGGAACTCGGACGTGATGTTCTTAGCAAATCCCTCTGAGGGCCAGGCTCTCTCCTTGAGCTGAGCCATCCTGCCCTGGGTCTTCTTACAAGTCCTTATTTGTGAAATGGGCACAGATCACTTAGGGTCCTGGAGCACTGGTGTCCGCCCCCTCCAGCAAGGACAGTCATAGGGCTGTTGTGGAAAACTTGCCTTTTGGGTGGGTGCCTTGGATGCATACGCCTGGATGTCATGGGCTGCTGGTCTGTGGACATGGCAAGTGTTTAGTAAGTGAAACTATAGGAGGTGCTGGAGATGGGGCCCCCATGATGGCATCACCACAATGTCCTGCCCTCAGTACTTGACAAGAAGACCATCTCCAGTTGTGGCTCCATGACCTTAGACCTCAGGAACTGTGATTTGAACAAACCCTTAGGCTTTACAAATTAACCAGTCTGTGGTACCCATTGTAGCAGCAGAAAACAGACCAAGGCAGACTGATACAATGAACCCGAAACATCTGGCCTATTAACTGGAACAGAGAGGGCTCTCAGCAAAAAGACTGATTACTTCTTAGTATTATTATCATATTGGCTACTGTTGGTGTACACCAGTCGAGGAAATCAAACGAAGTACAGGATGTTAAATACCTAGAACTTGATGGATGTGGGGCTTTATGTCGATTTAGGATGAGTACTTGACTCTTGCTGCGACATGGCATAGCCTTTGGCCCAGGGTCCTCACCTTTCTGAATTGAGAAGTCACTGTGACCTGTGCTCGACCAGTGCCCGACCCTGGGTGATCAGTTGTGCCAAGGTGTCATCTGTCCGTGACAACACTCCTGAGTAGAATCAGGCTGCTAAGACCTGCTAGGTCATCTCAATGGACACATTCTTCAAGTGGGACTGGGCAATGACAACAGTGTGTGCTGAGGGTCACCCACCGACGCAGTATCAGGACAGACCTTTCTGGCTTGTCTGCCACCCCTCTGTCTCAGTTGACCTGCCCTGCCCTCCTTGGCTATTGCAGAAGGGTTGATAATGGAAGAGACTGGGTAGAGGTGGGGAGAACTCTGGTCTCAATATGGAAAGGAGGGGATGAGACTGCCCTGGGTGATAATGGAGGGTGTGGCTGTCACGTGCCATCCTTTTTGTAAGCGCAGTCTCTTCTGAAGAAAGGTTCGTGCAGTGCTCTCATGGCCTTGTCATGAGAGAGCAGAGATCCCAGATGCTCAAGGTGACAGCTACGAGGTATTACGGCAGAGACCTTGGTGTCATACATGTTTCCTGAAGCCCAGAGACTCAGCGGGCCCATAGGGCCCAGTTCACACCACCCAAACATCCTCACTGGTGTGAATCAATCAGTTGAGGATGAGGAAGAGGCCACATGAAGTGTCACTGAGTGGCTCCTTCTCCCAGGCCGCATTGTCTTAGGTGGAGGCTCGCATTAGGCACCGAACATGAACTGAAGACCAGCGTGGGAAGATGCTACACACTAGAAGCTAGGTCTCTACAGGAGCTTTATATGCGTTGGCTCATTTTATCCCGGAGGTAAGCTCTTCACGGAGTTAACATTCTAGTTGCCCATGTTAGAATAAAGAGATGGAACTCTGAAGAACTTAAGTAGTCTGTTCAAGGCCACACAGGCAAAAGCAGTTGAGCTATAAATGCTTGCAATGTTTCGTTAGAGACTGAGATTTTATCCTTGGTTCATATATATAATATATATATATATATATGAGCATACAACATATAATTATATATATCATACGATAAATAGATATATTTGAAATAGAGCCTTATGTAGCCCAGTCTGGCCTCAGACTTGCTTTGTAGGATGACCTTGAACTCCTCCACCCCCTTCCTCCACCTCCTCCGAGTCTTGAGACTGGGTGTTCATCACCATGCTTGTCTTAAACATTTACATTTTCCTATGTGTATAGCTAGTAAAGATTATGCAAATTCAATTATTCTGTGGCATTAGAGCAAAACTGGTGATTTAAGGTATGAGGGCATGGAGGAAAAAGAAGGAGGGCACAGGAGGAAGGGAGGGAAGCTGAGAAGAAGAGGAAGTCTGAAGCAAATTTGGTGGTATAGATCTGTGTGTGTGTGCACGTGCGTGCATGTGTGACAGAGGAGAGAGAAACAATGAGAAAGAGAATAGCACTCTTGCCATTACAAGACTCCATGCTTTTCTGTATTTCCCCGGTGCTCCAAGAGCTAGAATTTAGCATTTCCCAGGCCACTGTGTTTTCTTTATTTTTCTTGTTCTTTCACAAATTGCTGTTCTCAGGGAAGTTTCAGATAGTGACCCAGCACAGGCCTGTCCTCAGCATCCTCTCCAGAAGCACAGCCAGAATAACTGGCGGGCCAGCAAACAGAACCCAAGTTTGATCCCCTGCACTGGGGAGGCAGAGAGCCTAGCAATCCCCAGGCCTGCTAGCCTAGCCAAATAGGTGAGCTCTAGGCCGCAGAGAGCTACTGCCTCAGAAGGTAAGACAGAAACCTTGAGGAAGACACCTGCCATCAAGTCCTAGCCTCTACACGCATGTACACATGTGTACATTCGAAAACTCACACACAAATACAACGGGGGCAGGGGGTCCCCCTTCCCAGGCTCCAGCAGTGTGAGTGACAGAGAATACAACCCAGGAAATCATCGTCATTCTCTGACACTGGGTAACTGACTTCAATACAAAGCAAATCTGCTGTGTATTTCTTTTTAGTGCTACGGACTGAAGCGAGTTCTCGAAAGTTCATCTTGAAGTTCTGACCCCACACGATGACAGGAGCAAGGAAGTAACCCAGCTAGGTGGGGTCCTGAGGTTGAAATCATGCAGAATCCACCTCCTCCAGCGTCCGTTCTCGCTGTCCTTCACCACGCAAGGACTCAAGGTGAAAGCAGTTGGCCGTAAGCCAGGCAGAGGCCACATAGGCTGGGACCTTGATCTTGACTATGCATCCCCCATAACCACAAACCGGTGGGGAAAAAATGGATTTCTGCAGCACTGTAGCATGAGACGGGCCTGGGTGGAGAGTGGACAGGACTCCATCCAGAGTCCTGAGACTGTCACCTGCTGCTGCATGGTGCTAAGAAGTTACCCAGCATGGATTGAGCACAAAGGCTTCTGGGTTTTTTTTGGGGGGGGGCGGGTTCTGTTAGCATTTTAAAACATTATTTAGTACTGCTGTTTATGTGTGTGTGATGTGTATGGGGTGGCTCCATGTGTCACTGCACATGTGTAGAGGTTCAGAGGACAGCTTTTGGAGTGGGCTCTCTCCTGCCCCTTAATATGGGTTCTTTATGCAGGTCACCAAGCATGCAGGCCACATGGCATTACTTGCTGAGCTATCTCACCAGCCCTCTATATGCATGTCTGCAGATGTAGAAATTAAACCTGTTAGATTTATGCATTTGCAAAACCAGAGAACTACTAAAAAAGAATTAGGCACATCTTTATTGTCTTGAAAGTGTGGGTAGACCACCTTCGACATTGAATACTCCATTCTAAAAAGAAAATCCATGGAAGCTCCATGAGGAGTCCCCAAACAGACTCAAATAAGCTCCATCAACAGAATCAGGGGACTTCTACAAGGGGAAAGGACGTTTTGGAGATATCGGTATTTCATTTTCTCCTAAGGTAAAAAAAAAATATTGATTGGATGGTTGTTATGGGGAGCAAGGCGTGGGACAGTAGCCTGTGTCTCTGAGGAGTGTGCAGCTCCTGCCTGTGGGGCCATCATTCCCCCTGCTTCTGATGAGTAACTGCTTGCTCTGTGTTTCAGTCAGGGACTCTCCCCTTACTGGGTCCGACAGAGGTAAGTCCTTGTAAACCAAGGACTGCAGGAAGAAACCATTCGTATCTCCCTTCTCCTAATGCTGATGGAGTCTCAGAATGACAGGCTCGTTTGTAGTTAGGAAGGAGGATGAGGGCTGAGACATGATGGGCATGGAGTGACAGGTCAGGTGATGTAGGTTCAGGGAGAGTCTAGGAGCAAATCCAGTCACAGGCAACTGCAGGCCCGCTGGGACCATGGGTCCAGCCTGCGTTCTTCCTGCTCAGTAGGTGGTCCAGGGATGGTGGGTACTGAAAGTACTGAATTAGTGTTTATTAAGTGGCTCTTGAAGAGAGGATAAGCAATAAATTTGGGATGAAAACAGAGTCCTAGACATAATTGAAGAGAAGTTCAACATAACAACCCCCTTCCCAATAAACCCATGGAAGGGACCCATTTCTTCTTGTACCATAAATTATAGCATGATTAATAAAAACACAGAGACAGAAATTGGGGTTCAACATGAAGGTCAGAAAAATGAAAACAGCCAGCCACTGGCCCTTACCTATACCTCAGTCCAAAATGGTGATCCTGCCTCCAGGAGTCGCAGAATGAGACCATGCATGAGAGCTGTCGCTTCCCATTTTATATTCCTCTCTAGCTCTGGGATTAAGGGCATGCACCACTACCACCTGGTTTCTATAGCAAACTAGTGTGGCTGCTGGGATTAAAGGTGCATGTCACCACTGCCTGGTCTGTAAGGCTGATCAGGGCTGCTGTTTTACTGAACTTCAGGCAAGTTTTATTTACTAAAATACAAATGGAATATCACTACAATAGACCATAGACTAAGTAGCCATCAATGTCAGGAAGCTAGGATCATTTTGTGGCATGGACTTAGTGGGGCATTTTAGATCACATGATTCTGTAAGAAACTTCTCATTTTGTGTGTGTGCATAAGTATATGCAAATGTGTGTGCATGCAGGTCAAGGCTGATTGTGTGTGTGTGTGTGTGTGTGTGTGTGTGTGCATGAGTATGTGCATGCATATGGAGGCTGGAGGACAGCCTCAGCTTTGTCTCCTCGGGAGCCACTCCCATTGGTTTTTGAGTCTGGCTCTCTTCACTGACCTGGAGCATGCAAATAAGAGTAAGACCGCCGGCCCTAGGGCTCCACTTGTGTCCACCTCCCCAGCGTTGAGATTACATACGGGCACCACCATGCCTGGCTTGTAAAATGTGTGTTCTGGAGCATGAAACTCAGATCCCCATGCTGGCAAAACAAACATTTCATTGACAGAGCCAAGCCCCCAGCCCTGACTCCTATTTTAAAGATGGGGTATTTGAAGCTCAGAGAGCTTGAGGAGAGTGTAGGTGGCTCATCTTGTAAGGGGTGAGACCGGGACACAAACAGGGACCCCTTTGGGCATGATCTCCTCAGGGGCTTGTGAGTCTGGAAAGGTCACGAACCATCTTGGCTCCACTGGGTTTTGATGAATGATGGACTCTGAGCAAGATGAATGGATACATCCTCTCCCTGGACTCTGCCATGTGGCCAAAGGCCATGACGTCATGCATTATTTCTCCTCACATTGCCGACTGCATCCTCCAGCAAGGGGCTGACTTCAGGGATGGGACTTGACTGGCCCACGATTTTGGAAGCTTGCTGGCAGAGTGTGAACTAGCTATTCTGCCTTTTGACAGCCATCTAGGGCTATCTAGAGGAATGGGCTGGATGTGAAATTGAATGGGAACACAGACCAGAGAAAACATGGGCTGTGGGAGCTTCCTTCGGAGAGCCCACCTGATGTAGGAGGGTCATCTGTCTATGTGTTACTTTCATTGGTTAATAA
>LOEQ01008856.1:68209-79342 GCA_001685075.1 Bramus lutescens
GGAGGGCTGTCACCAGGGAACTGCTGCTTCCTCCATCAAATTCCTCCACCAGCCTCCCTCCAGCTGCCTCTGGACACACTGCCTCCGACATCCTCTCTGGAAAAGTCTGATTTTATCATNAAAAAAAAAAAAGTCAGTCCTTAAAACAAGTATCCGTCCTTCTCCAAATGGAGTCTTGCTCTGGTGCAGAAACATGTCTCCTAGGATGAACTCAACCAGACCTGGGGGTGGGGGTAAGGGGGGGAGGAGTCTGGGAAAGAAGGGGTTTCCTCCAAAGCAGGATGGCAAGGGAGGTGTTCGTGTTTTTCTGTTTAGGGAGTTTAATTCTTTACGCTTTGCTTGGCTGTCAGAACATCTCATGTTTTTATTTTTGAGCATACATGGTGATCATGCTTAAGACAAGAAAACTGACGGCGAGTCCCTGGATGCGCCCCCCCTTTCCCCTCCGCGCGCAGATGTTGCCGGCAGAGCTGAGCTTTCGATGCTCGCTCCTGAGATACAGTAAACTGAGTTTAGAAGGTTCTCTCCTCCTCTGTTCTCCTTGTGCAGACAACTTATAAAGATAGTGTTGGAGTCAAGGAGCTGAAATTGGCAAACCAAGCTGTCTGAAGATGACCAGAGAGAGACAGCATCGATACTAATGATGTTCCCCACAGCCCAGGGACTGACAAAACTCAGCACATTGGGGAATCAGGACAGAGAGCCACCGGTGTGGAACAACACTCTGGAGTCGGTGGCTCAGAAAGCTTGAAGCATTCCTCTTTTGGGGAGATGGCAGGTGAGGGACAAACATGGCAACCCAAAGGCCATGTTCATCGGAAGCTTCTAGGAGCACAGTTTCTAAGCTAGGGACAATCAGGGTGCTATTCGTGGGAGGTTGAGCCTTCATCTCTACATGTTAGGCTGCAGTCTCCTCCCCCTGAATCCCACTGTGGGGGTCCCCTCCCTTTCTTCTCTTCAAACCTTCCTGAGACCAGAGTCATGCATTTCCACTTGTTTGAGCCTCATATGACAGAGCCTAAGTCTGGATGGCAGGGTGAAAATTGGATAAACAGCCACACTGACTCAGGGGAGATTTTTTTTTTCAAATGTGAACATCTGTTTCTTGAATTCGGCCATGGTAAGACCTAGGGGAAGGAGAAATGCCAACCGATGAAATAACGCCAAGAAGATACAGCCTCATCTTTCTGTGTATTTCAGGAGGATGCAACCTGGATCCTTCCAGCATGAGAGGGAGGAGATTCACATTTCCTCAGGCTCTGACTTGATGCCTGATTTTCCTTTAGCAGGGTCCACAGATCTTTTCTGGTGCTTGGTGAGTCTACCAAGGTACCTGCTTTGAACAAATTCCCACACCTGCACCCGCAAGTATAAACCTCGGATGAAGAGGAGCAGAGTCACTCACAAGAATTGGAGAAGAACTTGCCGTCTTCCAGGCTCTTGGCAATGCACTAGGGTCCGTTCAGAAGCTTAGAGGAAGGAGTGAATCTTCGCTCAGATGCAGCTTGAAATTTAGAGAAGATGCAGCTAGAAAGAACTATAAAGGGCAAACTACAGCCGAGTGTTCGATGCTAGTAGACCCAGGATGACAGTTGTATTCACTTACAAGACAAGAAGAGGCCAGGGTTGCTGCAGTTGGGGGAGATAAGAGAAAGTTAGAATCCTTCAGGATCAGAGTGACAGCTCAGCAGAATGCTTGCCGGCCCGACAAACGCTAGGACCTGAGTTTTGCCTCCAGAACCCATGTTTTAAAACGTCAGGTGTAAAACTGGAACTGGAGAGATGTCTCCGTGGCTAGGCACATTTGGTGCTCTTGCAGAGGACTGGAATTTGGTTCCCAGCACCCACACCATCGTAACTCATAACCATCTGTAACTACAGTTCTAGGAGATTCAATATCTTCTTCTGAATGCCACAGGCACCAAACAATGCATGTGACACACATACATACGGGCAGGGAACACATTCATATGCATAAATAAGACTAAAAAAAATTAATTCCCTTGTAATCCAAGAGTTGGAGAGGCAGAGACAAGTGGACTCCTGGGGCTGACAGGTCAGCTTCCCCTGGCAGGACAATGCTACACCAACGGGGAGTTCCAAGGTCAGCCAGGGTTCAGACTACATGGCCCTGGCAATACAACTTCCTCTTTCAGAGGTCATAATATTAAGACCCTCACCCGAGGGAACCTGGCTTTGCATAACACATTTGGCTGACCAATCCTTATGGCATCAAATCTAGAGGTTTTAAGCAAAGAATTTAGTAGGGATTAATTTTCTTCAAATGACCTCTTACGTAGGGTCTCAGTTCTTAAGCTAGAAGATGAACAAGACTAAGAGAATCAAGCCAGTCAACAGAGGGAGTCCACCTGGCAGCTTCCGGTCCTTGTCCACCTTCCCACCCATCTCTGACTTTGCCATAGGATCTCTGGGCTGTAGAACTTAATAATTATTTTGTGTATTTCAGCTAGGATGGATGTAGCAGAATATTTGACTGGGAAAAACTTAACTCATGAAAATAGACACCCAAAGGTAATGGCCAAGTGTTGGTTCAATGATTTGGAGGTCTCAGAGCCAATTATTTTTTGCTTTTCTTGAATTTGGTTACACAACCTAAAAGAAGTTGCTTCAGCTCCAGACCTCACTCCTTTACTTGGGAAACAAAGAAAGAAGGACGCTGGGGCAATCACAGCTTGTTGGGTTGTGTAGGGCACTGGGTTTGATGGCCAGAACCTTGTCAAAAATTAGTCTCTTCTAGGAAACCAGTGACTCCTCTCTTGCTTGGAGCATCTTCGTATAGGGTCCTACAGGATCCTACAGAACAGGTACTGAGGAAGGAGAGAGTGACAGAAGATAGAAACAGTAGGAGAGAGAGCTGGCAGCCCTGAGGTCCTCTGCAATTCTGACTGAGCAGACAGAATTGTTTGTTGTGGGTGTGCTGTGGTGTGTGTGTTTGTGTGTGTATTGTGTGTGTGGTGTGTGTGTTTGTTGTGTGTGTGTGTGTTGTGGGTGTGCTGTGTGGTGTATGTGTGTGTGTTTGTTGTGTGTGTGCTGTGTGTGTTGTGTGTGTGTTTGTTGTGGGTGTGCTGTGTGGTATATGTGTGTGTGTTTGTTGTGTGTGTGCTGTGTGTGTGCCGTGTGTATGGTGTGTGTATTGTGTGTGTGTTTGTTGTGTGTGTGCCGTGTGTATGGTGTGTGTGTATTGTGTGTGTGTGGTGTGTGTGTATGTTGTGTGTGCGCTGTGTGTATGGTGTGTGTGTATTGTGTGTGTGTGGTGTGTGTGTGTATGTTGTGTGTGCGCCATGTGTATGGTGTGTGTGTATGTTGTGTGTGTGCCGTGTGTATGGTGTGTGTGTGTTGTGAGAGAAGGGGGAAGACAGAGACAGAGAAGAAGGGAAGGAGGGAGGGAAGAGAAAGGGGAAGGAGACAGAGGAAGAAAATAAGGAGAAAGAGGAAGGAGGAGAGAGATGGGAGAGGGCATATGGGAACAGAACCCTTTGGAGCTGTTAAGAATGCCTTGCAACTGGGAGGAACCCGCCTCCCTGATTATGACTCTTCATTGGTTATTTCTCATCTGATCTTGCAAGATCTGCTACCCTACGTGGTCTGGACACTCTGCAGACCATGCTGGTGGTCTCGCTCCGGGACAGTTTCCCAGCCCAGGCCTCCAGCATCCCTTCCCCAGGTCAGACAAGAATGAATTCCCTTGCTGCATCAGGAGCCAGTCAGTGGCATCAGGTGCTTAAAAGCCCCGCTCCTCGTAGGGGGCGTGGTCTCCTCGTAGGGGGCGTGGTCATGGCTTGGCTCTGCTGGGCTGCTGTTTACCATTCTGCAGTCTGAACTCTACAACACTACGGTGCCCATCTTTCCCACTAGTAGCTAATCTTTCTAACTTCCTCCTGAAAGTTCTGCGATGGGAGTGGACCTAGCTGGACACCCCTTCCCCCTGCTCTCAGGATTCCTCACTTGAGCACATCTGCAGAGCCTTCACGGCCATGAATAGTGGCTCTTCGCCTGTTTGTCAGATGAACACATATGCTTTTGTGTTTTGAGGAAACAGTGTTTATTCTACCTACTGTAGATAAGGCTGGAGCTGGGGAGCTGAAGGAGGCAGGAGGGAGGGTTTTAACCAGAGCAGCCCAGAAACAGAGAGTGAAGACAGGGGTCTCCTGCATGCACAAATCAGTGGCGACTAGCTGTCAGCAAAGATAGCCCCCATCTCCAGCCAGCGGAGGGATCTCTGAGCTGCCTGGAGCAGTATGACCAACACAGATGGCGAGACCAGCTCTGGGAGGCGGCAGCAATAGCAGCAGGGCACTTTGTAACTAAGGGGATGGCGCTAAGGGCAGTGAGCATCAGGCAAGAATGCCCACCCATCCCACGGGCTTTCTAAAATCCTGCAGGTGGAGTTCTTTAGTGACCACATACAGTGTAGAGTAGGGGAGAGGCATCCCCTAAATGACAAACAATGACTATCTGGACAGGATGACAGAGGAGAGGAAGCAAGGCTGGGTAATAGTTCACAATTTTATTCTTAAACGTATGTGACATGAAACCTTAGTGTTGTGCTCCCAAACTGACACTTGTGGGTGTTAACAGACTTTGTGCCATGATCCTAGAGGCCAGAAGGGCAGGTGAGGTCAGGGCTTCCTAGCCCTCTGAGCCTCTCACAGCAGGATCAGCCATCGTGAGATGCCTTCTTGCAGAGCTCTTACCTCGGGGTCTAAACCTACACAACCTGCCAGTTAGCCAGGCTCCATCCACAGCACACAATATCTGAATAACAATAACCGTATTAATCAGTGGATCCAGCAGGAGGAGGAAAAGAAAGGTGGTAGGGTATTCCCAAGATGAAATTAATTTCTTTTTATAATCTGCAAGGGTTTATTTCACAAATTCGTGACCCACTCCATGTTTGTTCTTTATGACGAGCCATAAAAACGACACATTAGCCAAGTTCTTCATTCTACTAAAATGACCATATTCAAAAATAATAGCGGAGACTTGTATCCACAATGCAAAAGATGCTTGAAGTAATTGGGGCTTAATTTGTACACAAACTGTCAAGGCAGTTTTCCTCACGGCCTGCATCTTCTGAATTCATTAGTCTCTAATTACGGCCAGTGGGGACCAGCAGTTAGAAGGTTAAAGAGGTTCTGACAGGCCTAATCATTGCTCAGGAAGCTGAAAATGTATGCGCAGTCCCGGCAGATGGGGTGAGAGCGGCTGCTGCCAAGTGAT
The DNA here is from genome assembly GCA_001685075.1 of Bramus lutescens. Taxonomy (NCBI): domain Eukaryota; kingdom Metazoa; phylum Chordata; class Mammalia; order Rodentia; family Cricetidae; genus Bramus; species Bramus lutescens. The sequence goes on from LOEQ01008856.1 coordinate 73,451, forward strand.
AACTGTTTACTCCTTTGCACCTCCAAAGCTGTCATCCTAATAGGCACATTTTAAATTTATTAATGCTCTAGTTACAATGCATACCCAGGCTCTAATGGTATGTCAGCCTCGGTATATAAACGGAGCAATTAACATGTATTACCTGGTAATGGTAAAATTATTTGTTGCCTGTTTGATTTTTTTTGGAGGGGTGGAGGGGAGTCTCATTTCTGGAAGAATTGTCCCAGGAAAAGCCTTCTTGAATTAGGATGTCGTAAGAGCACCACCGCTGAGGTTGGCTTTCCTCCTCTGATGTAGCAAACGAACCAGAATGCCTTCTCCTGGCTTCTCCCCAGCCGGTTTCATCAGTTTGGGTTTCTGACCTCTCCTGCTGGAATTTGGTAGTTGGGGATAGCTTATGTGAAAAGCTGGTTTGGACTTTGGGGAAGAGGCAGCGAGTGCCAGGCTTTGTAGGAATTGGTTCTCCCTCCCGACCACATGGAATGAGTGATTCAACTCTAGAAGCACGGGAACCTCACAAGAATCAGGAAACTTAGGAGCCTCACAAGACGCAGTAAGCAAGACCCTGGGGTGCAACTGTCTGCAAGTTCAGTGGGGACTCCAAAGGGACAGCTTTCCAGAACTATCGCCCATGACCTGTAAGTAATTTTGATCGTGCAGGTACCAGTGTCCCTCAGCGGTGCTTAGCAACCCCAATACACTCATTCCATGTGGTCGGGAGAGAGACCCAGTTCCTACAAAGCCTGGCACTCACTGCTCCCTCTGGTAGTCTGCAGGCAACAGCTGTACAAGGGACCCTTTAGAGTGAGAAGCCAGGGGTCCCAAATTCATGCTAACTCATAAAAGTAGAGGTCCCCTCATGCTTTTTAATTTCCCTTTCCACAGTTGCCAGCATCACACAGCCTTTATCTTCAGCAGGGCTCTAAAGCTCACTACTCATCAGTAAGAAGAGAGAGAGAGAGAGAGAGAGAGAGAGAGAGAGAGAGATCTCCTGTCTTCCCTGTGACTGCTGCTACCGTCCTGCATGGGCTGGTAATGAAATGCAGTGTTTAGGGCACCAATTGTTTCTGTGTAGGAGGCTGCAGATGTGGAGACAGCCGGAATGTGCATTCCCCCTCTGCGGGTTTTGTGAACATGGCAAGATTCATAAGTGTCCTGAGAACGCGATAAGGTGTTAATCTCGGCAACAGAGCAATTATCTATGTCTGACCACTGTTCTTGCTAGCTGTAGCTAGTCCGTGATGGCTAATTGATTTACACCATATAGAGGCAATGTAACAGCAACAACACGTGTCTTGGCAACTTTGTACTCAGTAAAAGCTGTGGTTACATTTCCCCAGTAGGTGATCTGTTTAGAGTTTGGGGTTTTCTGTTGTTGTGGTTTAGGTTTTTGCTTTTGGTTTTGGTTTTTTAACCACAGTGGAAAGATACTGTGCTGGATAGTTTCGAGTCAACTTGACACAAGCTAGAGTCATCTGGGAAGAGAGAATGTCAACCACAGAACTGCTGTCTTCAGACTGACTTGTAGGCATGCCTGTAGAGACAGGAGGGCCCAGCCCGCTGTGGGCAGTGCCACCCTAGGCAGATGGTCCTGGGCTGTACAAGAAATCAGACTGAGCAAGCCATAGAGAGCAAGCCAGCAAGTGGTGCTTCTGCATGGCCTCTTCGTCAGGTCTTCAGTTTCTTCTGTCTCAAGATAAGGAGTTGACTTAGCCAACTTGTAACATCTGAGATTGTTTTGTTATCTCTCAGAGCCTGCAGTCCTATGAATTCAAATGTCATGTGGCCAGGAAGGGGCTGTGCCATGAGCCTGTGAGTCAGGGATGGGTCACGTCTTTTATCTTCATTTCTCATTTTCAACTTGGATGTTTAATCTGTTTTGACCATTCTATTTATTTTTAACTTTTTTCTATCTGTGCGCAGTGGATTTTTCTAGCTGCTTGCTGTATTTTCGCTATATGAGACAACCATTCATTTTTGAAGACTGAAAAGAGAAAGGAAGAAAATAAACCCTGTTTTCAGCAATGCTTTAATGGGAAAGCCAGGGAAGAGTGTCTAGACATGCTCTGCAGTGGATGTCCATTGGTGTGATGGGACATCATAGGGAGAAGGGGCGCCCTTTGGGTCTATGAATTGGGAGTATGTGGGGTCTGCCTGTGTGGTCACCCCATGTAAGATCCCTGTCTGTGCCCCTGGTCAACTATCTGGACTCTTCAGGTCCCCCTTTCCCAGACTGTGAAGTAAAGATGTTTGACTGAGTAACTCTAAGATCTTTTTCATTGTCAGTGTTGATGAAAAAAAGTATTTTCTTCAAAATTAGAGCAAAGGAAAGCAGTGGTGTAGAAGAACCAGCATCTGGAAGGAGAAAAGGAGGGGGTGGGCTTTGAAAGCTATTTGTGGGAGAAGTTACTAAGAAAGCTTTTCCTTAATAGAGAGGAGGTCATTGTGGTACAATTCATTCTCAGTAAAAAGAAAAAATATGAGTCAGGGCTATTAAAGTAACTATTTAAAGAGATGGTTCTGTGTTCTCCTGCTCCCTTCGGGGTCCTGAGGATGCATCCTTTAGTCTCATCCTCTGAGCTGCCTGTGTTCTGAACGTGACGCTGCTCTCTCGATGATGGAATGGAGCCTCCTCCACCCTGTAGAGGATGCTTCAGAGAATGGGCCATCCGTATTAGCTTCCCAGAAGCTTGGTCCAGGTGAGCAAAGGGTCCACACTTCAAAGCATTCTTAAGAGATGTACAGATAAGACTAAAGTTGGAGAACCAGGGTTCTAGAAAGTAGAGGCAAAGGCCACACAGAGGTCTTCCTTCTGAAGACCCTGCTATCCACCTCCCCACATGGCAAAGTGAAAGCCTGTCTCAGGAACAAGGTCACAGCTTTGATCTAACAGGTCAAGGGCAATCTAGACAAACTTAGTTCTATCCAGAGGCTCTTCCAGTGTGTGGTGGTTTTTGTAACTGGAGCACGGTGGGCTTTGTGACCTGAGTCACTTTTACTGTTGTCCTTGGATGTTGAACGTCTGCAAACATTCACTATGAAGCCCCAGTGACATACGGAGATCCAAGAGAAACCACTTCCTGCTCCTGACACACACATTTCAATGCGTAGCCTAAGCATGCAAAAGGTCCCTTTCATTGAGGTTTCCTCCATCTGTGGCTGCCTGGGGCTTCCTCAAGATGAGTGCTTGCTTTAGAGACGGGAGATGCCACAGGATGGAAATCTTAGTTTCCAGGCTTGGCTTTGGAAAATGATCACAAGCTGTAATGACTTAGCACCCTTGGTCTAGTTCATAAGGGTGCAAATGCTGGCTCCCCACTGTGCCATGGAAACAAAGCCAGATGGTTCCTCTTCTGTGCCTCGGTTTCCAGAGGAATCGAGGTAGGGCTTATCTTCTAGGGTTGTGCTAAGGATTCAGTGAGCTGATACATGTAAAATTCAGAGAAAGCAAGCACTGGCTGAATGTTAGTGGCGGTTAATTCTAGACCATCTGTGGGCAGGTTCTGTGGGGACAACGGAGCTCAAGTTCAGATGAACCCTGCACTGGCTTTAATGTTCTACTTTTACTATCTTGAAATTGTAGTCATTTTTGGCAAGGAGCTCCCTTGACCCCCGTTTTCATTTCCTTTCAACCAAGCCCCAAAATGATGCAGCAAGTCTCCTCCTGAAGGTGGGTGAGTCTACAGGCTAGCATCTCCGTGGCAATGAAATTAAGACGGCCCCGCCTTCGCATTATCAGAAAGGCCAGATGCTCCCTAAAGAAAATGTGCTTGATAAATGTGCTAAGGTAAATATTCTTTGTATGTTTGCACAGAGCCAGCGATTACCTAGCTTCAGTTGTACAACTTAATGATAATACTATGGCACACTGATATTCCTGTTGCATCAGCTGGACTTCTGTAGTTATCAGCGCTGAAACACACAGAAGTCAGGTCTTAGAGTTAAAAAATGTACAGTATGATTCTAAGGTTCTTGTGTAGCTTGAGGTGTTTTGGATGTGTTCCATGTTTTCTCTCCTGAACATAAAGAGAGTGTCTCATTTGTTCTCTGCAGTGTCCATCATTGCCTGTTGGCAACCAGTCATTACTGAGTGACTTTAAGGACAACCAATAGGATGATCATACGTCATTCATCTTGTGAGTAGGCATGAAGCTGATGCGCAGCTGGCTCTCCTTCCAGCACATATTTTGATTGCTTCCAGTTCATTTGCTGTGGTTCAATTTTAAAACCCAAGGAGACATATAATTTATACACATAATTTAAAAAGTTATAGGAGGAAAGGAACCTTAGTACTCGTTTGTGTGGAAATTGCTAGGCTCTTCACTCTATCTGAATTGTGAGAAGTCCCATTTGTGCCTCCATTTGCTCCTCTGTCAAGTCTACACCTGCTTGATGAGTGAATAGGCCATCTATGCTGGGACAAAACAACAACAACAAAAACTTAAAGAAGAGTCCTTGGTTTATGGTAAGATCTTAATGATGTTCTCTTATTATTTTGCCACAATGAGCAAAGGATTTGGTTCCCTAGTATCCCAGTTGTAGGGTCTTTTTTTTTTTTTAACATGATGATTATTAGAGTTGTGTTTGAGCTCAGAGCTATCTTACAGTATCTGACTTTGAAGATAAGGAGACTGAAGCCCACGGGGGTTGGGATTTCTGAAGGATAGACAGTTCATCAGTCCTTAAAAGGGCTTTGCTGGTGTCCCAGGTCAAAAGCGGGGTGGGGACACAGACTGGGGTACTGACGGGTCCATCAACCTGGGCAACAGATTGATCGTGGACTGGGTGTCACTGGATGCTACTGATAAGCTCCCAGAATAGAGCAACCTAGTCTTAACTTGCTGCCCTCTACCAGGTCAGGTTCTCTCTTAGACAGACTCGAGTTCATCAATTAAGTATTTTTCTGTCCCTGCTTGTTGATGTGTCCTGGTTTTCATCCACTTTTCTGGAAAACATGCCAAGCATGGCTCCAAGCATTCCGCATCCACAAGGATACCACACTAACTTCTGTTAGGAGGAGTGGAATACAGGCAGGTTTTAGTTCTGGTCCTGCAGATCTGTGAGAGGGATGCTGGGCCCCCTGAAAGCACCTGATGACTCCAAGGGAAGGGTAGGTAAATAGGAAGCATTTCTTTGAGGCTTCAGAGCCTCAACTGGAGCTTGTGCATCTGGCTTCCCAGATGGCCTGTAAGGCCTCTTGGAATTTCTCCCATGGAGTCACTCATCTTGTTACTTGGGAAGTGGGTCCTCCCACTCCTGTGCCTCTGGCCAGCACCACTGGAGAGTGCCTGTCACTATTCAGGCAGCAGCTTGTGCATATCATAGCCTGGACCAAAGGAGGTGGATAACCACATGAGATCCTAGTCTCTTGCCAGTGCAAACCCTGGGTCATTTTCCAGGAGACATATTATTTAGTTTGGCTATCAGCTGGGCAGGGTCCGGGGTGGGGGTGAGTCCAGGACATCAGGATTCCTGTTTTCCAGGTGGAGTTAGGCTAACAAGGGAGGTTGAAAATAAATGAATTGCTACACAGATCCAAATTGTTCACCTAAAAATGTGAGACACATGAGCTTAAAATTCATGTAAGAAGGGCCTGCCCCAGGGATGCAAAGAACCCGCAGAGACCACTGATGCACAGAATTCCACTACTAATGACCAGTCACATTCTCCGTAGGATCACATTGTCCAAGGAGACCCTGGGTCTAGAGTCTTTCTCACTGCAATGTAGGACCATCTTAATGCTCGATGCCTTTGACTTTATGGGGCTCATCAGAGTTTGAGCTGTCAGGACATGGGGAAGATGAGGCAAGTGAGAATCACAAACCTCATAGGCACAGACTCTTCACTCTATCTGAATTGTGAGAAGTCCCATTTGTGCCTCCATTTGCTCCT
>LOEQ01008856.1:79494-89510 GCA_001685075.1 Bramus lutescens
GTGTGTGTGTGTGTGTGTGTGTGTGTGTGTGTGTGTGTGTGTGGAATGATAGCCAAATCTGAAGATGTCACAGTCACTACATGAAGAGTGCAGACAATGTTTTGGATGAGCGAAATGGAAGGGGAGAGCTAAGCTAGGACGACATCCTCTACCTGGAGGGAGAAGGGAGTAGGAATCACCACACCTAAGGAAAGCAGCCTAAGTGTTCCAGATTCATATTCGATAGACTCCCAGCCCGCACCCCCACGTCATTAAACAATTGGTCCAAGGTTTTCAAATACCGACTGTTCACTGAACTCTCAAAACATGCAGAAAGGAGAGCCTGCCTTGTGCGCTCATCCGTGTACTCATTTGCTTAAGAAAGAAATGTTGAGCCTCTGTTGTGTGTCGGGCGCTAGGAAGGACCTTGCCAGAGCCATCAATAAATCTTTGCCACCAGAAAACGTAGAATCTAGTAGAACTAGAAAGAGGATGCAGAACTGAGGCTTGCACGATACTACGTTCTTCACTCTATGAAATGAAGGACAGAAGATGAGACACGGAGCCTGGAACCATTTGAGCGAGCCCACTCAGGTGCTACATGAAGGGGTGTTGTTGGTTGTCTTTTTACTCTTTGCTCTTTTAGGGGGCCTGCCGCCCAGCTCCTAAATAAATACACACAGAGACTTATTCCTTCTTATGAATGTCTGGCCTCTGCTTGGCTTGTTTCTAGTCAATTTTTCTTAACTTAAATTATCCCACCTGCCTTTGGCCTCTGAGTGTTTTCTTTCTCTATTTCTGTATATCTTTCTTATTTCTTTCTCTGTAGCTGGCTGTGCAGCTGGGTGTCTGGCCCCTGGTGTCCTCCTCTCCTCCTTTTCTCATTCCTTGATTTCTCTTGCTTCTCATCTCTCTTTTTCTCCGTTTATTTTCTCTGGCCCCTCCTACCCTTTCTCCTGCCTTGCTATTGGCCGCTCAGCTCTTTATTAGACCATTAGGTGTTTTAGGCAGGCAAAGTCACACAGCTTCACAGAGTTAAACGCAATGTAAAGGAATGTAACATAGGTTTGCATCTTTAAATAAATATCCCACAGCATGAACAAATGCAATGCATCCTAAAATAATATTCTACAGCCAAGTGGTTTGGGTGAGTGGAGAGAGGCTGCTAGAGGGAAATAGGAACTGAGGGTCCTGGGGATTCATGGGATGAGCAAGACATGGGAAGAAGACAGGGCAGAGGAGTTTCTGTTTCACTCTGACTGCTGTGCAGAGAAAGGGCTTTAAGAGTATAAACAGCAACCAGGTGAGGGCTCTTGGGCTAGCCTGGGCAACACCAGGAACTTTGGTATAGAAGGCTAGGAATCTGACAGAGAAGCGAAGCTACAGTAACAAGACTACAGCAGGAGACCCGTGGTTGTGGAGATGGGGTGTTGGTGGGGTGTATGGATTTGGAACCTACGCAAATGGAGGCATGAGGCTGTCCTTGCAGGAAACAGCAAAGAGGGGAGTGGCCTGGCAGCACACCGACATCTAGGGCGACACCTGCTCTGAACTGGTTCCGTTAGTTGGGGTTGTTTCACAGACCCTGAATTAGAAGTTTGATGCTCAAGCCAAGACCAGGGGACTGGAAGCTGAGATTTAGGAGTTTAGCATCATCACAACATCAGGGGTGGCCCGTGAAATAACCATTTTTCTAGGCAGGGAAAAAAAAGCAATCATGACACAGTTCTCTTTTTTGGTTTTGTTTGTTTTTGTTTTTTCAAGACTGAGTTTCTCTGTGGCTTTTGGAGCCAGTCCTGGAACTAGCTCTTGTAGACCAGGCTGGCACTGAACTCACAGAGATCCATCTGCCTCTGCCTCCCGAGGGCTGGGATTAAAGGCATGCACCACCACTGCCTGGCTATGACACAACTCTTTGGGTTCAACCTGACATCTAAATCTATGACTGAGAGAAGATCGAGGTAGGTGGGTGGGTGGAGAAATCTGAACAATGAGCCCGAAGTTGCTTAAACAATGAGGTAAGAGAAGAGGAGAAAGACACATTTGTGGGACCCAGGTTCTCCCACTAGGGGCTCTGGTTCTCACAGGAGGGGCTGGGTTATCACCCTGGAGGCTTGGCCTTACAAGCCAGGGGCTCAGACCCTTTCACCAGGGGCTTGGGTTTTCCCACCAGCGGTTAGGTTTCTCTTGGCAGGGTCTCGGGTTCTCACACTTCACTGGGGCTCGGGTTCTTACTCCAGGGCCTTGGATTCCAGGGCAGGTTGGTGGATATTGTTCCTAAAAAAAGACTGTCTAGAGTAGAAATACTAAGCAAGAAGGTATTAGTTAAATGGGGCTTTTAGGGCCTCTCTGTACGCACTATGGAGGTGGCTGACTAGTTTTATTATAAGCCAGCTCTCTAGAGTAGAACTCTCACCAGATGCATGCTGGGACTCAGATGTTCCAAGGAAGACGGAAATGCAGCTCCCTTTCTATCAAGTCCCGAGCAAGACGCACCTGCAAGCTTGCTAGTCTGGAAATGCTAATTCATTACCAAGTTACTGAGGACGTAGATGTTGCCAAGTTTCAAAGTGCAGCCAAGGGTGTTTCTAGCCCATAACTCTGGTTTATGGGTCTATTTGGCTTCACAGAATGATGAAGGTGGCCTGGGTGAAATGGCAGTTTCTAAAAGTCTCTTTGACAAGGTTCAGGTCACCAGTTCCAGCTGGACCACTGTTGTTGCTGACAGTTCCCTCATATCTAACTAAACATTTCTGTCAAATTCTAAAGGCATGGTGAAAAACAAGCGGGTGGAACTGGATTATCAGAAAGACAAATAGGACATTTTCTCTCGTGCACAGGATCTAAAATAAAAAGATGGAAATGTATGGGAGACCTCTTCAGGAAGTGGAAGCAGAGTATGGGGGGTCAGGGGAGGCAAGATGGTAATGACACATGAACATGGTCAAAATGCATTGTAGCATGGTTAATAAAAACCCCGAGACAGAACTGCAGTTCAATCTGAAGATCAGAAAAGCAAAAACAGCCAGCTACTGGCTCTTACCTCTACCTCAGTCTGAAGTGGCGATCCTGCCTCCAGGAATCTCAGAATAAGACTGTGTCTGAGAGCTGTCTCCTCCCATTTTATATTCCTCTCTGGTGATGGGATTAAAGGTGTGCACCACTACCACCCAGTTTCTATGGCAAACTAGTGTGGCTACTGGGATTAAAGGTGTGTGTCACCACTGCCTGGCCTGTAAGGCTGACCAGTGGGGCTGTTTTACTCTCTGAACTTCAGGCAAGCTTGATTTATTAAAATGCAAATGAAATATCACTACAGTGCATTGTGTACATGTATGAGAGTACCATAACGAAGCCCATTATTTTTTCACAATTAACAAGCATTCTCGTTTTTTAAAGAGAAGAGTCAGGCAGAGTCAGGGCATGTGGGACATGAGGTGTCAGGGAGGGGCTTCCGTTGCCCCCAGGGGGCAGATCCTGGACTAGGTGGAAGGATTTGTTTTTACTTCTTTGTCCAGTCCCTGGGACAGTTTCAGGATGAGCTCTAGCAAATCGGTTCTCTAGAGAAGTTCATTATACACGGGTCTGTTGGAGAGAGCCTGGTATCCCAGGCTGTACTTGAACTCTGAGTTCTAGTGGGGTAGAAGGATGTTAGAAGAAGCATGGGATGGATTGTGCACCCTCTAGACCTTTCAGAGCTGGTTGCTGTGGGTTTGCATGGAGATCGCGGTGACTCAAAGCCAGTTTCCCAGAAGCTCTCCTGGCATCACCAGCTACACCCTTTTCCCCGCCATTCATCAGCATTACTGATTAGGGAGCAGGTGCCAATATCCTCACCCAAGGCAGCTAAATCAGGATAAATGAATCAGTTTTAATAAAGGGTAATTTCAATTTATCAAATCCTACTTATGTTTCTTTTATTTCTCAGTTTTCTATAGATGCTGTGACACTACCTGCAAAGACTTCATGCTATGGTCACGGGCTTGCCAGCTTTTCCGTGGTCTCCGTGGCTACAGCAGCAGCCATGTTTCGTGATTCTAAGCATCACGCACACTTCACATTTTCTGGGCACTGTGTTCAATACTTTGCACATATGACCTTATTTAATTCTCAGCGATTATATATCATAGTCTCTGTTCAAGTTGCATATAAGGAAACCAACACTCCGCATGCCACACAGGTGACATTTGCATAGAGTTATTCTCCATCCTAGCTTTCCAAGTCCAACACATTTCAAAGAATGGTTCTTGAACCACTGAAATCATAAACATCTGGGAACCTTGGTAAACATCATATTCCTGGGCTCCTCTTAGACCTAGACAATCAGAACCCCTGGAGACATGGTTCTGGAACCTGTGTTTTGAACACATTCCCAGAGAGACTTGTAATGTGGTGGTTTGGGTGAGGAGTGTTCCCCCTAGTCTTGGGTATTTGGATTCTTGGTCTCTGGTGGGCAGTGCTGTTTCAGGAGGTTATAGAGTCAACCTGTCAGGAGGCAAAGCCTTGCTGGAGGAAGTTTGTCCCTGGAGACAGGCTTTGCAGGTTTCTAGCCTCCACCACCTCTAAGTCACTCTCTCTGCTTCCTACTTGTGACTAGAGACCTGATCTCTTAACTTCCTGCCATGGATACCTGCTGCCATGCCTCCCTGGCACTATGGACCCTCTCTGGAACCATAAGCCAAAGCAGGTTTTCTTCCATAGGTCACTGTTGGTATTTTGCCACAGCCATCGCTGATACATTTATGAACACCAAAGCCAGAGAATCATCTTTCCTGGATCCTGCAATGCTATGACCACGTGGTATAATTTCAAAATCAAAGGTGTTGGGCTATGGGATGGGCATGTGGGGGGAGCAGAGGTGGCAACCTTCAGGAGAGCAGTGGAGGAAAGCTGGAAGCAAAGGCGTATGCTTTTGTCTAGCTTGAGCGTATGTGATTTACTTAATCTTGCTCGGACCCCATTTTATGGTTTGTTAACCTAGGGGCCTACTGTTCTTCTCCAGATGATTGTAAGTGCCAGTAAATATGATAGAAGAGTAAGATTCACCTGTATGCAATATTAATGGTGAGGTTGCATGAGCCAGGGAGGTGGTTGGAGTACATGCAGAATGTTGGGGATCTTTTAAAGATATTGAGGTGCAGAACTGAACACAAATCTTTCAGGGCTGGGCATCTTGGAGATGTGTCAACTTCTTAGGGGATAGAGGAACCCATTGCTTTCAGGCCAAGTAGCCATATGCTTTCTCTGTTGTAGCCCTCATTTCCCAAGTTATTCCTGTGGGATTTAGATGTACTTTCTGCCTCAGTTTCTCCCATATGCATAGGCAAAAGACAAACACAGATTCTCTCCTGGTTATGCCTGTCGGCATCACTTCCTTTAGTTAGATCTTATGAAATGCCCTCCATATGCTAGGTTTAGAATTACCATGGTTTGGGTGGGTATCAAAGGGGCCACACCGTGGATAAGAGACAGACAGAAAGAAAGATGAAGAGGAAGAAAAGAGAGAAATAGGTGGAGTTTCACCTTTTAAAGGGGCAGGGTACTGCCTGCCAGGCACACATGCCATGGTGTGGAAGCGACTCACTCTATCAGGTCCTCAAGGGGCAGGGCCAGGTTCACCTGGATGCTAACAGTTGGTCCTTAGCTTGCAGTGCTGCTGATGGAACTTTCAGGTTAGGCCCACCAGGAGAAACTTAGGTCATCAGAGATATGTTTTGGAGGGGATATCAGGGCCCTGACTCCTTCCTGTCATTCTTACAGTTCTTAGCCTCCCTGAGGTAAACAGGCTACGTCTTCCACAAGTTTCCACAGGGATGGGCCTCGTGGGTCTGGAAGCATATGAAGCAGCTGAGGCAATAAAAAACTTTCGTCTTTGTAAGCTGGTTGTCTCAAATATTGTTTTAGAAGCTATGAGAAGTTTCTAAACCTGACCTATATGGCAGTTTGTTTACTTTTCGCCCTTTATAGATAAAAGACGCAGGGAGCTCGCCCTACCTGAGCCAGCAAGTGGTGGAACTCCAGAACTGGCCTTCCTCCCCCCTGTCCCATCCACCTAGGAAAGCTGTTGGGGGCAGAGTTGGCCTGAGAGTGTTGTAGGCCTCTTGTTCTTCTGAGATTCTGAAGGAGCGTCCCTGTGGAAGCAAGCTCTTCCTCTCCCCAGTCTCAGATAGTGTGGCCTGAGTCATTCAATTAGAGAAAATAATTGGCAGTGGAGAATGCCTCTAGCAGTGGTAATTACCTCCAGTGCCTTGTTGAAATAGCCAAGCTACATTTCAGTTTATGCTGTAAAACCTTAATTATAATATAAACAGCTGCCCTTCAGCCCCGCAGGGGCAGGCCTCCCCCGCCTGCCTTTTCTGGCCTGGGAATGGCACTCCCTCACAAGTGGTCAGGGAGGTCCAGAAGTGCAAAGGGGACATGGGAGGGGTGGGGCCGGTGTCTGTGTGTAGAGTGGGCCTGAGTGACTGAATCAGGGGAAGCTGAGCTCTGGCGCCCATCTTCCTAGGAGTAAGCCATAGCCACAGCCCTACTCCAGAGGTAAGGGTCTGGGAGACTCCACAGGGCAGATGACCCTAGAGCCAGCCACAGCCTGGCTGGCATCTTCGGGAGGGTGTTGCAAGGATGTGAACCTGTTTCAGGACAGCATCGCTTTCGATGTATGCTCCCTAGGAGGGGAAACTGAGTCTTCCCTCCTGGAGTCCAACTCCATGCTTGGATAGAATCCTATTTAGCTCCCGGTGTACACTGCTGAAACTTCCAATTATGTCAGTGTCTGGTGTGTTACTGGCTCCATTTGGATGATGAGCAAAAGGTGCCTTGAAAACTCTATAGAAGGCTCAGTTTAAAATACAGCACCCCAACAATGCACACACACACACACACACGTGCATGACAGAGGGAGAAAGAGAGGGAGGCTTAGTAGATTTAGGTAGTTTAGTTGAAAGAATGGGGGACGGAGGAAAGCCTGACCACCACCAGGCATCTGCAAGGACCCAGGAACCAGCACTGATGAGAATGCAGAGAAGGAAGAGGGTTAAAGATGCCAATGACTGCTTCCAGAGACACCAGCCCATTCCTGGACCTTCTGTGCCACAGGGGCAGTTCTGTGTCATCTGATGACTCCTTTTTCTGACTGGGCAGAAAGAATCACAAGCATAAGACAGTGGTTATCTGCTAGTCAGAGACGGCTTTTCAAAAGCAAGTCCTCAGTACTGAGTGACCAAGATAGTCCCTGAAGAGCAGGCATCATGATCAGAAATTCTTATTTTTTTCTTCCTTTAAAATACATATACCAATATATTATTATGTACTGAAGTATCAGAAGACAAGAATCTCATTCATGGAGACCATCTATCTAAATACATGCAAATGTATGATTGCATTTACGTGCTTAAGGATGTTTTAGAACTTAGGGTGCACGATCAAACTTTCCGAGTCCACTGGGTTACACTGTGATGTAATGCCTGCTTGAGGATGCACCGAACAAAGACTTGGCATGACAGTGACCACTCCTCGTGGAGCCTTTCTGAGATTGATTTCATTTAGTGGTGCAGAAGCCGGGTAACATGGAGTATGGATGGCCCGTGTAACCAGATGACCTGGCTCCAGATCCCTGCTCCTGCATCTCCCGTTCTGCTTCTCAGGATCTTTGTGGACCAGAACTCTCTTTATATTTTTATTCCATAATTTATTTTTATTTATGTGTATGCGTGTGCACCTGCCTGCATTCGTGTGCACCGTGTGCATGTCAGTGCCCTTGGAGTTTAGAGGGAGTCGGTCCCTCTGCAGCTGCAGGCCATTGTAAGCCCTCATGTAGATGCTGGGAATTGAACTTGCGTCCTTTGTAAGCGCCATAAAGAGTGTTAACCACTGAGCCACCTCTCCAGCCCCAGGACTCACTTTCTACAGACTCCAGCCTGCTGTGAGGGTTACACGGAAGTGGCTGTGGGTGCTTGGCCATGGGTCTCCCTGTCTCAGATGTCAGTTAGGAGAGGATTTACTGATTGTGAAGCTTCAGGGAATCAAGGGGGAGGAACTGGAATGTCAGCTCCTGACTGGATGAGTCTGAAGTCCCACGGTTCAGGACCCATGATGAAAGCTAGTCTAAGTTGGCCCAGATATATATGAGAAGGTCTGTCCATCTTTGTTTCTAAGAACTCTACTCTCCTTCTATCTGCACCCACCTCTCTATCCATCTCCCCAAACCAGAACAGAGAATGTGGCACCTCCGTTTCAGTGGAAGACACACAGCAGGTTTTCCCTGCCGTCCCCCGGCAGTCGTACATTCGACCTCCAACGTCTTGCGGCATTCCCTTGACCTCTTGGTATGACCTTGCTCCGGAAGCCTTCTGGAGCTACAAGCAGGGCCAGCAGGAGTACCGCAGGAGAGAGTGCTGCAAGGGACCCAGGAAGCATAAGGAATACTTCTGCTGGGTCCAGTGTGTGTAGCCAGAGAGCCTGAACCGGAGTTTGCATCCTGCCTCCCCTGCTGCCTACTGGCTTTCCTTGACAGTCCCTGGGTGCCCCACCCAAATGTTCTAACATCATAAAAACAAAAACCTGGGCGACATGTCTTTGTATAGAGATCTTGATTCCTCTGGTGAGAACCAAGTGATTTTCTTTCACAGGACTCTACCCTTAACCTCCCACGCTGGTAACAGTTGCTGGGTGTGTCTCAGGCTCAGTCTATGGGGGTTCAGGTTCAGATGGATGGGGTACTGATCATCACCTAAGGAGGAAGCCACCAGACCTGGGGCATCTCTAGGTCACGGAGGAAGAAGCCAGCTCTGTGGGGCTCCTGGGGAATTGGCACACCTGCCTTCCTGCCCAGCTCCACCCCGTGGGTACCACACCGATTTCCTACCGCTCTTCTCCCTGATAACAGTGCCATCGAGAACTTTCTGAGGAGTTTTAGTGTGAGAAGTGGTCAGAAACAAACAGAAAGTAAAAGTCAAATTTCCAGAAAAAAAAAAAAGGCAAACTTGTAGAAGTTCTGAGATGCTTTAAATGAAGCACTTAAAACACATTAGGATTGAAATTAAAATCCTGAGTGGCTTTTTATATTTCTTTATTTCGTGGTAGCCCGACTGCAGCTTTCACTTCTCTATTCATTTCCCAGAAATCCTTCTTCAGTGAAAGCTGAAGGAGCGTGCCCATGCTTGCTGAGGCTGCCACAGTCCGGGTTGGCTTCATCTTAGGGCTTCTCTCTTGATGGAGTGTAAGGAAGGATGATGGCTCTCAGGAGACTCTTAAAGTGGAGCTTTAAGAAATAAGCAGCCAGTTAAAAAGTTGCCCGTGGAGTTATGGGGCCTGGCTATGTGGCAATTTTCTTAACCTCCTAATCCCAACTGTCCAATTCTGGGTTTACAAGCCCGTGGGGACTGCTACATTCAGTAAATGAGGAGGAATGACCGTACGCAGTGTAGGCAAACGTATCCACTGCTCATTGGAGGAGAGGTGTGTCTAACGGGGCGTTCGTGAAAGCAGTCCCCGAGGCAGACAGGGCAGCCCCCTCCAGACTCCCTTCCACCTTTTCTACGTGGACTGTTGTTCATTTTTATAAGCCAATCTATCTGGGAATAACCCTCTTTAACACACTCAGCTAACTTCTGCAAGGGTGTCCCCAGCTCCTGAATGAACAGTCGCAGACAGGGACTCATCCCTCTTAGAAACCCCATCTCCAAAGTTATCCTGCCGCTCCACCTGCCCGGCAACAGAAATCATGGACTTTAATAGACCGAAAACTCAGTGTTTGGTCCTTAGTTAAGAGTCGTCTATGGAAAGGAGCCAGCCCCATAAGTTCAAGAACGTCTGTCCTGCAGTGACCCAGGCAGCTGCTGGCTTTATGCCTGCCTCAGTTTCTCCCCTTGTGTGCAGGGGAGAGGCATGGACCATTGAACATGAGAGGTCTCCTTCCTTTTCTTCCCTTCAAATACTTCCTCCAGGGCAAAGACAGGGCATCCCACAGAAGCTAACATGATGCTTTGGCTTTTTGTTTATTTGTTTTATTTTATTCTGTTTAGGGTTGTCTTCTCGTG
>LOEQ01008857.1:1829-17930 GCA_001685075.1 Bramus lutescens
AAACCTCTCTTGTGTTTGTCTGTCTGTCATTCGCCGAATCCTGAGTTCTCCTTGAGCCTTCACCCCTGTTCTCCCTTGGTCGTTGAGCTCCCTGAGAGCCAGTCCGTGGCAATGTTCAGCCTTTTTGGGACCCTAGTCTATATGGATGCACAGCTCCCTAGGCCTGGATGTAGGAGGGAGGGCCTACTTCCCACAGGGCAGGATTCCCTGCCCTCTATCAAGCAGGCTGTGAGAGGGAGGAGGATTAGTGGGAGAGCTGAAGGGGGTTGGGAGGAGGGAAGGAAGTGTAAACAATTGAATGGAAAAATAAAAACTAAAAAAACAAGAATTTATACTCTTCAATAAAATGACTAATATGCACATGTAGTATGTAGTATTTAAAGCCATCTCCATTTTAATGATTTTTCTTCATTGCTCTCACAAATGATTTGCAGTGATGAGTCTCGTGGGATGAGTTATCCGGAAAAAATCACATCTGGTTTCATCCAGTGTCAAACATCAAGAAACCAAATCAGGTACCTCATGGGTAGTCCCAGCTTCACCACTGTCTCCCATGTTTGGAGGGCCTAGTTTGGTTTCATGGAGGCTCCATAGCTGTCGGACTAGGGTTTATTCATTTCCACTAGCTTGGTTCCGCTGTCTCTGTAGATTTTCCCCTTCATGATCTTGACCTCCCTTACTTATGCATTCCCTCCCACTCTCCCACTCTCTCTAATTGGATTCCCAGAGCTGTGAGTCCCTTTGCAGTAGGACAAGAATCTATCCCTGGTGTGTGAGCTAGCTTATTGAATCCCATTCCTATGGTGGGATGTCATGCTCAGCTTTAATGCAAGGGGATGGGAGTGGTTCTGCCCCTATTTAATTTAATGTGTTAGAATTTGTTGACTTCCCAGTGGAGCCCTTAACTTTTGCGAGGAGTAGATATGAAGTGGACTGGGGGGAAGGTTTAGGTGGGAGGGGGTGGGGGAATGACTGTGGATGTAAAATGAAATTAAAATTAAATTGAAATTTTAAAAAAGGAAAAAGAAGGCAAATAAGTCATTTGGGAAGACACGAGAAAGCTCATCTCCAAGGTTATTTCAGTCAATGGCCATCAATTATGACCATGAACAACTATGTTTCTTTCTCAGTCCATAGAGTTATGGGTCATGGATGTTCATAAATGTGCTAAGCAGGCAGGATAAGCCTCAGCAAAACTTCTGATGAAAGTTCTAATGAGCTCTCTAGTTCATTAGAGTCATTTTCCATGTTGTCCACCATGTCTGAATAAATCAATGGCCACATTTGCTTGAACTAATTTGTGTCTACACATATTTAACAAAAGAATTATGAAAGAATTCAGAGCTAAGAGTGTGAATTCAATTCTCATCAGGATTGGTGAGTCCGAGTATCACATTAATTTTAAAGTCTCTGCATGCCATTAACTTTCTCCCACAACTTCCCTGTATTTCAAATTGGGTAAATTGAGATGAAGAAGCTGAGTAGAACTTTCCAGAAATTGTATTTCTACAGTTGTTCATTTCCATCCTGGGAACCTTGAACACATCACGCAGGTTCCAAGTAGGATTCTCTTTGCATTGCTTGGTTCCAGTCTGTCCTTGAGATTCAATTGCAGCTGCATCCCTTAGTGATATCTGAATCTTTCATCAGCAGTTGTCTCACTCTGAGATGCAACCAACACCGCACCCATTTGTCTTTCTGCAAAAGTTTGGTGTAGGAGAGTCTTCTTTCTATGTGTTGCTTTCATTGGTTAAATAAAGAGACTGCCTTGGCCTTTTTATAGGACAGCAGCTTAGATAGGCAGAGTAGACAAAACAGAATATTGGGAGAAAGGAGGCAGAGGCAGAGAGCTGCCCACCATGAAGCTTTCAGGTCAGACATACTAAATCTTTCATAGTAAGCCATGAGCTCATGGTGATACAGAGATTTAATAAAAATGGGTTAAATCAGGCTAAAACTAATGGGCCAGGCAGTGTTTAAATAAATACAGTTTCCATGTAATTATTTTGGGGGTAAGCTAGCCAGGTATCCAGGCAGCAGGAAGGCAGCCCGCCACCCCCTTTTACTTCAAAAGTTGGTGGATTTTTCCCACAAAGAGACTCATCTGACTCATTATTACATCCTTGAGTCTTGTGTCATGTAGAGATCAAGCAGAGAATAAACAGATGGCAATTTTAATTAAATTATATGATAATGTACTGCCATCATTTTGCTTTCTGCATTGCTCTGTTAATAGAATTCCTGGTCATAATAAACCCATGACTTGTGCACGTATTCTGAAGACTTCTTTTCTTACAAATGTGTACTACCTTCTGATAAAGCACTGTTGGCAAATCCATATAGATTCAGTTTGGCAAACAGTGAGTTTATTATACTTAGGGTGGATGGGGGAAGAGTTACTTGCAGAAATCTGGGCTCTAACAAGTAGTTGTAACACCAGATGATGTAACACTGGATGACGACTTTCTCAGAGCTTCATAGAGGGCAACCCACCACATTTACTCTGCTATGCTTTATACATTCTTTTTCCAGAACTTGATAAATGGCTTAGGTGATAGAAATACTTGCCTCAATCCTAGGGTTCCTAATATGACAGCCCGACAAACCTATGAACCTTCATAGTGGAAGGAAAGATCAAGTTGTCCTCTGGTCTTTATAATTATATGTATTCATGTAATATAAATAAGTAAATAAGTGTTCAAATTATATACTTTACCACCTCCTAAGATCTCAAGGACAAAATGAAATTAGAACAGAATTAATTTCAGTCATCAGTTGAAATAGGTAGCTCTCATGAGAAATTTCCTTATGACTTCTTTTAGAGAAAATATCAACCAACAGCAAACAGGACCCAGCTCTAGGGAGTTTATTGCAAGGACCATGGTGCTCTGGTGAAGATGTTGGCTGTTATGATCAGAATATTTTTCTCTTCTACATTCCCATGTCAGGAGAGGACAGGTCCTAGGATCCTGAAGGGAATTTCCCTCCCTGATGCCTAATGCACTTTTTATACATTCAAATAATCTACACTCTCCCTATTGCATTATTCCATCGACCAATCACCAAATAAATGGCAAAGATGAAGTTATTAATTTATACTACAAACTTGTGGCTGGAGAAATGTGTTGAAAGTTGTAATTATATACTGCTCTAGCAGAGGACTAAGCTTAGTTCCTAGCATCCACATTTGGCAGTTCACAACTGCCTGTAAATCAAGCTCTAGGGAATCCGTCAGATCATCCCTCTTCTGAACTCTGAAGTCACTCATTGCACAATACACAAACCCACATGTGGAAACACAACATGATCCTAATTAAAAGTAAAGTAAACCTAACAATCCAGCCTTTATAACCTAAAACAAATATTATTATATTTTAAATATTTCAGTTTAAAATTATAATTTTAAATAACTCAATATTATAATTTAACCTGACAATCATCCAAGATAAGGCTGGAAATGTTATACTAAAGAAAACTTTAAAACTCAATCAAACCAATAGAAAAATACCACCATGAATAGGCATGTTTCTATTGCTATCATAACAAAAGAGAATGAAGTTTACTTAATTACCTGTACAAAATATTTGCCCAATAAGCATGTTTTTATCTCTTAAAATGACTGAACTTCAAAATGACTCTGTACCTGATTTCAAACTATTTTTAAAAACTGAACCCTTCATCAACTGTTAATGATGGACATTTACCTGTGAAAATTTGGATCAAGCTCAAAAAATGAATTTCCCTAAGCATGTCAGAAAGTGTTTTAAGTCTCATTTCTACAACTGTTGAGAAATAACATTTTCAGGCTGATTAAACTCTTTCTTCTTAATAATAGAAAATTTTGTGTCTAGCTTGGAAGAATAACATATGAATAAGACAGAGAGAAGTACTGAAATACTCATGCACATACACACATTCATGCTCACATGCAAACATACAACAAATAATAGTTCAAAACTGAACTATTTTATAGGTAATTAAATGGATTATGAGAAAGCCTTTTAAAGACTGTAATTTTCACAATTTCTGCAACACAATATTTATCTCAATTAGAGTTTAAATTCTAAGATTAGATGATTCTAATTTTCTTTGATATGTTTATATTATATAATTCCCTATCTATAGATATGTTGAATAATTAACCACAATGCAACTTCTTTTGTTAACGCCACTTGAGATAGAGTAGATGGTCCTAAGTTAAGCACCTTGACACACCAAAGAAACTATGGGCTACACAGAGGGTTTGACTTGTAACAAAATCCCAGTGTGATTTAATAGCAGATACAAAGTAATTCCTTGTTTTTGTAATGATGCCATTTGTACCAGGGGGAGGCAAGTTTATTGGCAAAAGATAATAAAGATTCAAGAAAGAAAGAAATTTGTGTGTTTGTGAGTTCAAAGTAATTGAGTCATATGATCATCCATTCATTCAGAAAATTTGATTATATTTCAGAGAGAAGGGGAGAGAGGCTATACAAAGCCAGGAAGATGGCTTCTACGTGTGCAGTGCTGTCAAGATGCAGTTGCCAGGAAATGAGGCAGTGAGCAGTGGCCACCGGGGCTTGCTTAGTTTGGGTTTTAGAAGTGGCTCTATAAATTCAAAGACATACCTGAGCTAGCCAGCTGTAGCACCATAATCTGATGGACACTAGTGTAAAGGACATTCATTTTGCCTCAGGAAGAGAGATGGCATCAGTCCCTGTGGTTTACCATTCCTATCTCTGATATCTGTGTGGTAGATGAGGATGCTTACGGGAAACCAATGTGCCTATCACACCTCATCTTCTGAAAGAGTCATGGCGACCATGCCATATGTCCAGCTTCTGGGGAAGTACTGACAAAATAGTCACATGTTCAATTTCTGAAGAATTCATGACATGGTTGGTAAACCATGCCTCCGGTATCTGAGAGAGTCCTGACACCAGTCACTCCTACAGCTTCTGAGGGAGCTCTGTCACCAGCCATTCCCACAGCTCATGAGGAGATGCTGACAGAGCATTTACAACGCCAGATTCTAAGGGGAATCTGACACAGCACTTCATGTCTCCAGCTTCTGAGGGAGTCCTAACAGAGAAAAAGGATTGTCAGAAAACAGCAACTTTGTTTCCAAATGTTTGCTCGTAAGGATAGGTGAAGCACAATTAAGAAAATCCCAGAGATTGATAGTGGAGTTCAACCTGAAGACCTGAAAAACAAAGCAGCCAACCACTACTGACTCATATCTTGACCTCAGTCTGAAAATGGCGACCCTGCCTCTGTAGTGATGGGGGGTGGTGGGCTGTGTTCCTGTCTGGATCCCAGCTAGCTTACCCTGAAATAATTACACAGAAACTGTATTCATTTAAACACTGCCTGGCCCATTATATCTAGCCTCTTCTTTGTTAACTCTCGCATCTTAATTAAGCCATTTTTAATAATCTGTCTACCACCCCTTTCATTACAAGCCTCCAAGAATCTCAGAGTGAGACTGTGTTTGAGAGTTGTTTCCTCCCATTTTACAATTCTCTCTAGGACTGGGATTAAAGGTGTACACCTCTGTAATTAAAAACATGTACCACCCAGTTTCTATAGCAAACTAGTGTGGCTACTGGGATTAAAGGTGTGTGTTACCATTACCTGGTCTGTAANCCTGAAATAATTACACAGAAACTGTATTCATTTAAACACTGCCTGGCCCATTATATCTAGCCTCTTCTTTGTTAACTCTCGCATCTTAATTAAGCCATTTTTAATAATCTGTCTACCACCCCTTTCATTACAAGCCTCCAAGAATCTCAGAGTGAGACTGTGTTTGAGAGTTGTTTCCTCCCATTTTACAATTCTCTCTAGGACTGGGATTAAAGGTGTACACCTCTGTAATTAAAAACATGTACCACCCAGTTTCTATAGCAAACTAGTGTGGCTACTGGGATTAAAGGTGTGTGTTACCATTACCTGGTCTGTAATGCTGACCAGTGGGGCTGTTTTACTCTTAGACATCAGGCAAGCATTACTCAATAAAATACAATTGAAATGCCACTACAGGTAGGGGCAACTGTTAGGTCATAACTATTGGAGATATGTTTTGCAGACTCTTGAGGAGAATTGCTGCTTGTGAAGGGGAGGAGCTTAGGTTTTCCAGGAGTGGATTGACAGAGGTTTTGACCCTCTTCAGAGAGGAAACATGTCAGCAGTCCAACTTAGGCTACTCTCGTAGTTGAAAAGGAAGATATCTGGCCTCCAGCCAATGCCAGCATAGTTAGCACACCAAGTGTTGAGCTGGGCATCTCAGAATTTAAAGCAATTTTATTTATTCTTGTGAGTGGATTTTTCTCATTTCAAAATCACCAGACTCCTGCAGAAGAAATCTGCATTTCACACTAGGATGCAGGCAAATCACCAAGCAGACATTTCCAAAGGAATGAAAACAAAGTTCCGGTCAGTTTTTAAATATTTTGTGCTTCTTTCTAAATCCATGCAAATGTTATTATACTTGCTAAACAATCAGCCATGTAGTGTATCCCCACAGCAATATTTAGCAAAGAGTGAACCTAAGGGACAAAGTGTTAATTAAGCACAACTTTCTTGTAGGTGATTCTTGGATTACAGAATTTTCTGAAATTTTTCCAGAAATTTTTCTATTAGTTTTAGTTTTGAGACCTGAGCATTGTATCTATATAAGTTCCACTCATCTCTCCCCTCTCAAACTCTCCTGTGTGCCCATCCTAAATTCATGGTCTCCTCATTATTATTGCTTCATGTATATACTTATACATGTGTATGTGTATAAAAGCACCTATATAGCCAATGTGCTGATTCCATTTTTATTTTGTAAATAAACAAATATGAAATTCAAAGACTAAAAAGAAATTCCCCAGATGTAGGTGCAGAGATCAGATCAAGGATTCAGAAATAACAGTTAGAGTTCTTAAAAAGTTGTTTATTACAAATCAAGGATGCTCACAAAGCAGAAAGTTACCCAAGCTACACTTGACTTCCAGATCAGAGACACATACAGGATATATGGGAAAGGAAACATGTAGTGACAATTGTGTGTTATTTCTCCATTCTTCATTTTATATTAATTTGTATTTAAGTATTACAATGCTGGCAATATGCCCTTGTCCATTTTGAGTGTGAGGAAATAAGACTGAAAATTTGGTCAGTTCGACAAGACCGTGGAGAAGTGAGATGGTAAAAGTAGCACTGGAACCAGGATCTTGTCTGTCCAGAGCTAAACCTTAACACGATGCTGTTCTATGTTGCTTTGTTAATCACTGCAGAGATTCATTTTTCTTTGTATAGTTTTAAGACACTGTTACCAATCAGGCTTTTAAAAAGACAGACTGCTAAAATATATCTGATAACCTCCTTTCTTTTCTACACAGTTATTTTGATTATGCAGTCAATGCCCATCTTGCTTGGTGAGTGATAGAAAAGATGCTATCACAGTGCATTTTAAATTAGTTTGCTTTTTGCTGTAATAAATGGCTTTATTTTATGGAGGGATATGTGTGAACATCATTCAAGGCATCCCCAGTTTTGGCAGTGCCTACTTAGAACAAGAGAACTTACTAAAGTTTAAGCCTTGTGTTTAGAGTTTAGGACTGTGGCTTGGCGCATGACTTATAAGTTAATGACCTACAGCAAAACTATGATGCATGGGGACCCCATGCTCAGCAGTACCAGTTCCTAATACATAATTTACATACCACGTATATCCTGAAAGGGTTTATAATAATATACCATGAAATATAAATGAGCAGGGTTATCAAAACAGAAATAGAGTACTGACTTTCAAGAAATCACATGGTTTAGATTTCTCCCATACATTATTAACTGCATGGAAAATACCAAAGGATGCCATGAGACTCCTCAGCCTGGTGCTTTCCAAGTTCATTTTACAAGTTGCCTATCTTGGAGGAAAGAAAGAAAAAAATATGTTTTATGTTTGTAGAATCATATTAAATATTTAAGAGAAAATATTAAACTAATTTTCTACCATGAAATATCTGTTAAAATCACAGTGTAACACATAATTTTGCTTTGCTTTCTGACAAATTCAAGCTAAATTTGAATAAAAAAAGTTTAAAGTGGAAGGAGACAGAACAGAATCGAAGAGAGTGGGATTGTGGTGATTTCAACAAGGGTATCGAGTACATTACGACAGACCTGAAAATGTTAACTCCTATGATGACAGTCCTGTGGCAGGTGTCCATCAGACTGTTCACATGTCACTGCAGCC
Organism: Bramus lutescens; assembly: GCA_001685075.1. NCBI lineage: Eukaryota > Metazoa > Chordata > Mammalia > Rodentia > Cricetidae > Bramus > Bramus lutescens. The sequence goes on from LOEQ01008857.1 coordinate 10,054, forward strand.
AAGATCCATGTAGACACCTGCACCTACCTCTCATCAGCATGCTCATGTGAACTACAGTTTGTGCATGCCCTTCTCTCATGTAAAGGAATGGACCCTGTGCTTTCTATACAGTCCCACTGACTTCTCTCAACTGTTGAAAAATAGTACAATGGCAGGTACTTTTGTCTGTGAATATCCTATATCAAAAGATTGGCTTTGTTGTTTTCTTGAACTCCTCAAAAGCCTGGAGACAGTTTCCAGCCCAAGCTCCTCTCTCACCTTCCCTGTTTCCCTCTTAAATTCCATCCTCAGTGAACTTGCTGTGAATCACTTACCTTCCCTTTGAAGTGGGAAAGATCTCTTCTTTCCTCTGTGTTTGACCCAAAGGCCAAACATCTTTTAGGTTTAGCATCTTTTAGGTTCTCTTGTAAAAGAAAATGCTACTTTTATCTAAGCTAAAGCGTTAAACATTTCAGGAGCCACAGAAAAGAGAAGCTATGATTAATTAATCTTCAAAAATCTTACCATCTGGGTATGAGTGAAGACACAATATTTGGATAATAAATGAGGTCCCAGAATTATTCTATTACTGGTGCAGCAGCTTTAGCTAGCTGCAGAGCCTCAGCTGCCCAATATATGGATTTATCTGTTCAGGAACTGTTCTTCTTGCTTTATCTGGCCAGCTTACCTCACACAGCGGTCAATGGGATTATGGGAGCATTGGGAGCACAAAAGATTGTTAGTAACAATGAAAAACATTAACACGAAAAATTTTCACCTAAATTTGCCTGTTGAGAACTGTCCCTTTCCTTGATGTAATTCAAGTCTCCTTTGGCTCAGCTTAGCACTTGCATATTGTCAATTCTAATTTGATTGGTTGTTGAACCAACTGGACATAGTGTGTAAAGCAACAGTACCACCTTTCCCTAGTGTGCTTACCCAGTTACTGCAGTGTCAGGATTAATAGTGGTTCTTACCAGTTTTGTTACGTGTTAAGACGACTCATGGAATTACCATAAACAGAGAGTAATTTATCAAATTGTGAGACACATATTATAACATCTGTCAAATGTGTTCTCAAAACATATTATAACATCATAATGTTCCAAAAAACATTGTAGTCACATAATGGAATCACTCATTTGTTGGTGTAGCTTAGAGAAAGCAATCATTAATTCATTAAACTACCCTATCTCATTTAAAATCTTTGATGAGAAAGTTACTTGTGTTGCAGTAGGGATATCTGGGCCTGGAGGGATGGCTCAGCCCTTAAAGGCTAGGCTCACAACCTAAAATATAGGAATATCTGTGTCTTATTGACAAGGGATTGAAAAGGGACAGTAGGGGTGATGGATGGAGTACTTTCATACTCTATTATAAAGGTCAATCTCCATGAATACTTGAGTTGTGCCAATTTGGGGTGTCCATCCCAGAAAGTGGGAATTTGATTTTTCCTTTATGAACTGGAAGAAAATTTTATGAAGAATTTTTTTAAGGAGAGTTTTACAACATTCTCACCTAAGGTCATGTCTATAAGAATGATTCATTTTTCTCTGACACTTTGTTACTCAAAGTAAAGTCCTAGGTGTCCTGTGAAATGTTTTGTTCTTATACAGTATACTGATTAAGTCTGTATTAATTTGATTTCAGTGCTAAGAGCAATAATAGAGAGTTGCTTTCTGAAATGCATTTTGAAAGAGAAAATATTGTAAAACATATACTGAATGTTTCTTCAGTTTTTTGTTCTGCAGTGAGGTAAGGCTTTCTTTTTACCATTAATCATGTCTAACTAAATGCTAGATCCTGTTGAGGGAAAAAATTATCCATTTTCATATTACAGAAAGAAACCAGGAATATATGTTATTACTACTTTAAAACACTCGCACTCTTTATAGTTTGTTCTACTCAAATGCCCTCCCAATTCAGAGAGTAAGGTTGGTGTGAGAAACTCTATCTAGACCAGGCAGTTCAAGTGACACCTGGCCACAAATACCATAGAATAAAAAGATATTTTTACTCTATAAATAGCAATTATGAGTGAGAAATGGTAATAATGAGAGAGAAAAAGTCTTAAAACTCTAGCTGGCCACATTACCGGGGGTCAAGTCTGAGTTTGGTATGATTGGATCATCCCAACGAGATTTGCTAGTTGGAAATGAAAGGGTAGGCAGTTTTAGGGTGTAAACCTATTGCCTTCTCGGATCGCTGACTCTATGAATAAAGTGAATGCAGAGATCAATTTTTCCCTTTGCTCATTGTGTATTTCTTTGTTGTTCCTGTGTTCTTGTGGATACCTGTATATATTTGTGTGGCTAAGTTTGTGCATGTGTGTGTGTATGTTTGTGTTTGTATGTGTTAATGTGTTTTATTGTCATTGTGCAGATAAGTTTGTGTGTGTTTTGCATTTGTTTTGTACATGTATAACTTTGGGTATGTGTTCACTTTGTGGCTTAATAGAAATTATTCAAATCTAAACTATAAATAGACATTAGGCCAAATTTTTCCAATAAGATAACAGTTTCTGGCAAAGGAACATAAGACAAAGTTCTAGATATTAGCAGAAGCCCTATAATATGTGAGTGACAGCTTCATGTGTATAATTAGGACAGAGCCCACTAAATTATATGCTGAAAACATAAGAATTCTTTCACAGGAAAAGCATTCATCCAAAAAAAAGCCTCACTTTAAAGAAAGGTACATGCTGAAAGAATGCAAAATGCCAGTGCCCGTGGAGAATTCTGAGACTGGAACTTTAACTAGACTGTTGTAAAAGAAACCACAATTGAATTGAGAGTTGGGCTCTATTAGGAGAGACATCAATGCATATGCATCATAGAGAAATTTGTGAGAATGATGCACAAGTTGCACCTAGTGAGTGGGACCCAATGAGAATGAGGTCTTCTTTTTTTATGTTTCTTGTTGATCATTTGTTTTAGGACCATATTGCTGCACTCATGCAGGCATTATTGTGTGCAACCACGTCCAGCAACAACATACATGGTTCAAATGTGAAGTTTTGGTTGTTGCTTAGTTAGATACCTGAGAATATGAATGGGTAAGAGATTGACTTGGAAATTTGTTCAAGCTGCGCATGCTGGCACAAGCCTTAAATCTCAGCAATGAGGAGGGTAAGCCAAGAGGATTGAAAAGAGGATGGAAGAATAGCCTCCTGTGTAAGCTCCATGGCAGGCTAGGCTCTGTAAAGGAGGAGGCAGGGAGATCATTCAATAATTACTTAAGATAATAGACTTGACAATGTGATGGTCCATGGTCCTCTTCCTTCAATAAACCTTCTCATGAGTTTCTTTGGATGGCTTCCATCTGTTTGATATTTGAAACTAATGGTGAATGTGGTTTTCTTTTTTCTTTTTGGTTTTTTAATGACTGAGAAAGACATTCTGCTAATGTCAATGGAAATGACTGCATGTGTCACAGAGAGTAAATGTTTACATAAAATTATTCTGTGCAGTGTCCTCTCCAGAGCACTTTCTTTGTATATAATGTCAGGAAAACTAGAATCATAATGATTCAAATATTTAGGTATTGCTAATCTCCACATTTGAGGATATCCAGAGACATTAAGTAACTTTATAAAAACATTTTCCTGAGCAGGAAATTTGCTTCAGAAGTTAAGAGTATTTAATGGTCTTTCAGGAAACTTAAGATGATTTCCAGATCCCTCTTTGAGTGACACACAGCAGCCTGTAACTCCAGCATCAGGGGATCCAGTGCTATCTTCTGACCTGTACTCATGAGCACAATATAAAAGACACAAATACACGCAACTAACTCTCCCCACAAATTTAAACACTCACATGTACATAACTAAAAACAAAAATAAAACTGTAAAAAAAAAACAAGCAAGGAAAATCAATGGAGTTCCAAGGAAGCCCAGTCTGAGCTTTGGGACCTGACCTAAAGCAAGACTCTGCTGGTGCTGTAAGAAGCACTGATCGACACACACACACACACACACACACACACACACACAAAGAGAGAGAGAGAGAGAGAGAGAGAGAACTGTCACTTTTAAAGGGGCAATTGATCTGTAAGAGATTTATAAACACAGAATTTCCAGGCTTCCCTCAAAAAGATTCTGTTTTGAACATGTACATAGCAGCCACCCCAGTAGGCATATGGGTTGTGAGTTTTTGTGTTTCTGTCCCAGAACAAGATAGAATATGAGAAGGAAGGGAATGATTATGATTAATATGTCTCGCTTTCCTACTCAAGAGAATGTAAACATGAATACACTGACATATTTTTTTCAGTTGCGCCAGTTTTCTCTCTAAGACCTTAGAGAACAGAGAGAAATGGGCAACATTCTGGAGAAGAACACACCTGGGGAATCACAATGAGAAGAAACTCACTTTATGTTCTCTCTCTCTCTCTCTCTCTCTCTCTCTCTCTCTCTCTCTGTGTGTGTGTGTGTGTGTGTGTGTCTGCATTGTGTTCAGCCTTAAAAAGATAGAAAGCTATTGAGTGGGGTCAAAGCTTGTAAGGCTTTTAAATTGTGCTTGAGTGTATGTAAGGTCTTTGCTTTTAGTTCCAAGAATAAATTGTGAAGATTTCTGAGAGTGACACAACTTTCACAAGGAAAAAGTAAACCTAGACAAGCATACTTCCACAAATTGGTGCTTTTACAATTGGTTAAAGAAACAGTCATTATTCTCAGAAGCATCTTAGAAGAAACAGATAAATGTTAAGATTGGGAGCCTAGCATTCCTACATTGTGTGTTCTGCATAACCACAATGTAGAGAAGAGAGCAACCTCTTATTAGTATCTCAAATATCTTTTTCTAATAGGAAGCAAAATTCTTATAAAGGAGGAAAAATCTATTTGGAAGAAAACTTAAAAGCATGAGTAAGTTTGAAAATATTTCAACATGTGTGTGGTAATGGGGTGTCTCTGTGCTTATGGGAGTGTGTACAGATTTGTCCTTGTGAGTATGTGTGTACATGCATATGGAAACCAGACTTACATTAAGTGTCTTCCTTCATCTCTCTCCATATTATTTTCTGAGACAGGCTCTCACACTAAAAACAGAGGTTAACATTTTGGATAGGCTGTCTGGCCAATGTGCTCCAGACATCCTCCAGTAACTACTATTCCATACAGTACTTGGGTTGTAGGATAATGCCACCACACTCAACGTTTTATATAAAAGCACAGAATCAAAATCTGGGCCCTAATGTTTACTGACTAAACCATTTCTTCAGTATGATATATTAATTATTGATTCTATGAAGTGTACATTAATTACAGTGAAAGTGTAATGGGGATTTTTGTGGTTATGAGGAGTATTGGGATGGAGAATCATTGAATGAACTTGACTCAATTTAAAGAATTCCAAACAAGTCAGAAGGTTGAGACAGGAGGATCAGTAAAAGCTCAAGACTGCCTAGGCTGTGCTAGATAATGAGACCTTATGCATATGTGGTAGTTTAATTGTATGTGGCCCCCTGTTAGTTCATAGGGAGCAGCACTATTAGGAGGTGTGGTCTGTTAGAGGATGTGTGGTCTTGTTGGAGGAGGTTGGATGATACATGACTTTGATCCACACCTTGAGGCTGGAGGGCACAACTTTAATTTAGTCCACACTTTCTGTTTTGTCCCATTGTGGGGGAAGGCTTTGAGGTTTCATATACTCAGGATACCAACCAGCATGTCAGTAGCTTTCCTGTTGCCTCCTTGATGTAGTAGTTTCAGCTCCAACATCACCTCTACCTGTAGACCTACATGTTCCCTACCATGATGATAATTGACTGAACTTCTGAAACTGTAAGCAAGCCCCCTCATTTAAATATTTTCTTTATAATAGCTTCTGTATTCATGATGTCTCTTCACAACAATGAAAGACAGACAACTAAGACAGTCTACAAAAGCACAACAAATATAGCCACACATGTGTACTAGCGACTCATTAGATACTAGCAGTTTTTCCTAGCAGCTTTAATGTATATATGATTGCTGTGGGATAATGGTCTGTACCCTGCCATCTGTATTTTAATAAAATGATGATTGGCCAGTAGCCAGGCAGGAAGTATAGGCAGGGTGACCAGGCAGGAAGTAGAGGTGGGGCAATGAGAATTCTGGGAAGAAGGAAGTTTCAGTCTGCTATCATAATCCAGACACAGAGGAAGCCAAACAGCAAACAAGTTGTGACTGCCTCGTCAAAAATGGTACCAAGCCACATGGCTAACAAAAGAAGAACTATGGGCTAATATAAGTTATAAGAGTTAATAAGAACCCTGCGCTAATAGGTTAATCAGTTTATAATTAATGTAGGCCTCTATGTGTTTATTTGGGACTAACGAATGTGGGACCTCCTGGGACAGAAACCTCAGTTAACAACAGCCAGCTCTGACACTGTAACACCTACCTAAAGTAATCAGTTTACCAAAAGGAAAAGTCAATGTTGGGTCACAATTTTGAAGGCTCCAGTTTGTTACTGACTGATTAGCCTGCTATTTTGGACTGTGGTGAGGCAGTGCATGCTGGTTGGGAAGCAATGGTGGTGTAGCCTACTCATTTCTTGGACACTTAGAACACATAAGGAGAAAGTGAAAGAGATCACCATGCCAAAGTTCCCTGTGAGGAAGATCCTCCAATCACCTGAATCCTCTCACTAAGCCCCACCCTGAAACTTTTTAACCCAGTGTGCCAACAGATGCCAATTTACCAAATTCATCTACTCTTCATGTCTTTGAGAGCCACATCTGGTCCCCAGGGGCTATTTCAAACTGTGGGCAGGTAGTTCCTTGACATCTTGGCTTAAACAAACTGTGACTCTATTTAGAGTAGTGAATGTTGTCAGTCAGAGGCATGAGAGTTACAGCAGTGACGACTAGTGTTCACATGTCAACCACCAGAAGAATTAATTCTGTGATGGATGTTAACCCAGTCCAGGCAAAATATAAAGGACCATTGACTCTGGAAACTGTCATTCACTTTTGCTAAAGCAGCTTGATGTCTCCCTAATACCTAAATTGTTGTCTGTAATCTCATGTGATATGTGTATATGTAATCTCATGATTACATCTCAATCTTGGGCACATATATCTGTGGGTGGCCAGGGAAATTGCTTTTCATTTAACTGTATAATTTTAAAATATAAAAAATAGACTAGCTCTAAAAGCCTGCTTTGTATTTTGCTCAAACTGCATAAAATTACCTCACTTTTACTTCAGAGCAAACTCAAATTGACTAAATGTTTCTTGTATATAGATCATAAGTTTACAACTTGACAGCTATATACAAGGTCAAATTCTCAGGTGTCTAACCAAGGTTACTATGCAAAGCACCTTAGAAAAGCATGCCACTTCTTTAGTTGCCAGGTCTAGCTGACAAAAGCACTAGATCTCAAAGTTTGTCACTGGGCACTGAACCATCAGGAACTGATTGCCATTTTACGACTGAAACCTTGAATGCTAATGTTGCCATACTAAATGGTTCAGCTCCCAATAACTTATCCTAGAAATATGCTTTTGATGAATGAGAGGTAACTCTTATAATTTTTTCACTGCCTCAAATCTCCTGTAAGAAGAAATTTTTTAGGCTAGAAGTGAAAAAGCTAAGCAGGATTAGAATTAGGAGGAGAATTAGAATAGAGTCAGAACAACAAAAAGATGTGTGGAACAGCACACATGTGAGAGAGTTCATGTGACCTCAGATACCTTAAATTACTTTCACTTTGCTGTATTGTAGCAACCAATCTGAACCCTGAAGAGGCCCTTGAGGCTTGACCCCAAAGGCCCTTGTTAGAAGGTATATCAGGTACAGCTCCAGGAATGTGCTAAATAATGAAAATTGGAACAGGTTTATCTGACTGGTGTAGTGAAATAGGAGCGGGCCTGTTTTTCATCTGGCCCAGCTCCTGCATGGCTAGCTTATACCC
>LOEQ01008857.1:25435-38315 GCA_001685075.1 Bramus lutescens
CATCATTTCCCTTTTTTCTGTTTAAACAAAAAAGAAAGGCTTTCATTTTAACATTTCATTCTACTGACTAGCTCAGTTGGTAGAGCATGAGACTCTTAATCTCAGGGTCATGGGTTCATGCCCCACGTTGGGTGCCACCCAGTCTCATTCCCAGCTCTGTAGCAGACAGCATGTTGTGGTGTGCCCACACTCTGCCCATATTCCCAGGAGAGTAAGCAGATCCTGAAAGGATATCCAGCTTTACTCCCTCCAGGGTATCCCCTCAGGCAGCCCAGATTCTAGTCCATCCCCATTTTCCTGTCAGCTCTTAATACCTAGAAACACTTTTTACCTGGAAACCCCATGCACACATCTATCAGGATCCCAGAAGCATTTTCTAAAAGAGAACACACAGCCAATGTACTCTCCTAACAATAGAGAAAACAGAAACCAAAGGACAAAACACTCACCCAACAAAGACAAAACCAGATATCAGCATGTAGAATTATACTCTTACCAGATTAAGATTCATCAATGTCAGCATAAAAGCAAAATCAATAATAGCCTGGCCAACATGACTCCACCAAAGTCCACCAAGCCTACCACAGAAAGTCCTAAGAATTGTAATTTAGCTGAAGTACAAAACAAAGACCATAAAATAGTCTATAGCAATATGATAGAGGACCTTAAAGAGTAAATTGGCAAGCCCATTAAAGAACTCTATGAATACTCACACACACATACTTACACACACACAAACATACACAGTGGAAGGAAATAAATATGAAAGTTCAAGATCTAAAAGTGAAAAAGGAATCAATAAAGTAAGCCCAAACTAAAGGAAACCTGAAAATAAAAAAAAAATAGAAACATTAGCAGGAATCTCAGAGGCAATTCTCACCAACAGAATACAAGAGGTAGGAGAAAGAATCCAGGTGTTGAAGACAGGGTAGAAGAAATGGATATCTCAGTCAAAAAATGTTAAATCTAAAAGAAATCCAGGTACAGTACATTCTGGAAATCTAGTACACTATGAAAAGATCAAATCTAAGACTAACAGGAATAGAAGAAGAAAGCCAGGTCGAAGGCTTTTGTTTTCAACAAAATCATAGCAGAAAAACCACAATCCCAGATAACTTAGACAACAATGCAGACACTAAGAGAGACTTACATAGATCTAATCTACATGGGAAGTAGAAAAAGATAAGATCTCCCGAGTAAATTGAGAGCATGGGGACCTTGGGGGAGGAATGAAGGGGGTTGGGGAGAGGCAGGGAGGGGAGGAGAGAAAAATGTAGAGCTCAATAAAAATCAATAAAAAATAACTCTCAAAAAATCATAGCATAAAATTTTGTTAACTTAAAGAATGAGAAGCATATCAAAGTACAATGTGCAAACAGAAGTCCAAATAGACTGGATCAGAAAATATGTGGTTAAAAGATGGCATTTGACCAGGGTGAGGCTGCTATCTTATCAGCAGGAATGAAGTTTGAGGAGCCTTGGATGATTTAATAAAAATACCAGCAATGGTGGGGGCTTCACATTCTAGCTCATCCCTTGATGACTATCTCCCTTTGCATGTTGTAGCTTTTGATATCCCTTTTAATGTTTTAAAAATGTGTTTCATCTTTAGGCATTCTCCCACTGCTTTAATAGCTAAGATTATATGGAGTTCTCTATCATCTGCTTCCATTTTTTATAGTGTTTGTAACATTTTCAGGAGGACTACACACTACACACTCTTCATGGTAACACTTTGTTTTGGTTATTTTAGTTTCTACTAAATTTTTAGTTTCTACTAAAATTTATCAGACCACAAGAGTTACAGTTCCACCCTGTTTCTGGCTATTTTGCAATTCCCATAACATCCACTGGAGATTTAATGACAAATAACTTTAGCGGCTATATAGAAAGATGAGGCCACTAGTTTGTGCCAGGCTCTTCAGTCCTGAAATAATCACACAGAAACCATATTGCTTGCAATGCTGTTTGGCCAAGAGCTTAAGCGTATTTTTGGCCAACTCATATCTTAAATTAACCCACCTCCTGTGTATTGCCACAAGGCTGTGGCTTACCAAGTACAGTTCCAGCATCTGTCTCTGGGAGAGCTACATGGCTTCTCCTTTGATTCCTCCTTCTTTCTCCCAGCATTCAGATTAGTTTCCCCCATGTACCTCTGTTCTACCCTAATATAGGTCCAGAGCAGTTCTTTATTAACCAATGGTATTCACACCATACAGAGGGGAAGCCCACATCACCCCTATGACCATTGGTGGGGACTGAAGTCATCTTCCTCTAAGGTGTTCTAAGGTTTTTACTTTGATCTCCTATCATGAATCATATTGACTCCAGATTTTCAGCAAACTCACTGAGCCAAATCTAGACTTATTAAATGTATTTATTAAATACTAAAACATGAACATGAAAATATTTTCTTAATCTATGGGCTATACTGTTAACCAGTGAGAAGGAGTGAAGGCATCAATCATGTTCTGCATCTCAATAAAGGTTCTTATAAGATAAGGTATGTTGTGAATGAATTGTCATTTGTTTAAAACAGCTGCATTTTTCAGCAGTGTGTCTCAAAGGTGGGTTTAACATATCCAGCAGTCTGTGTTATAAATATATACACTGTTATGAGGTTTTATTGGTAAACAAACAGAGCAGGTCTAGCATGCTTACTAAGTCTCAAGAAGTGTGGTATTGAGTATTGGCTTTGACATAAGGTCATCAGGTCCACTACACCATAAGAGAGCCAGCCTATCTGTTGTGGCTTTGTCACTAAGCACTGACTTCACATCACTATCTACATCAGTTCTTAGAGTCCTTTTTAGGAAGTCTCTTCTGACACAAGTCTGTTTTCTATATGACTAGTCTGTGTCTCACAGATACCTTCATCCATTTTCTTTCTTTGATCTTTTGGAATACTTATTACAGTTTCTACCTCAGAACTCATTGCTTCACCCTGAACTTGAGAGCTATGGAATGACTGTTTTTCTTTTTTTATTAAAAAATTTCCACCTCCTCCCCTTCTCCCATTTCCCTCCCATTTCCCCCACACACACTTCCCCTCCCCCTCACTCTCCAATCCAGAGATCAGTCAGGGTTCCTTGCCCTGTGGGAAGTCCAAGGTCCTCCCCCCTCTCTCCAGGTCTAAGAAGGTGTTTTTCTTATGCCTCATGGCACATAATTTTCTGTAATTCTTCCTTTTCCAATCTTTCTACTTTTGTCAATTTTCATAGACACAAAATGAACCTCAGCCCTGATAGTCATTCTTATTAGGGGAGGTCATGATACTTTTTATGTATCCACATGAAAGATAGTTTTTCCAGTTTAACAATGAGAATATTTAGCCTTCAAACCTTTCCTTCTTTCAATGATTTGCATATTTGATTTTTTTAACTCACAGCTTCATAAACCAGTTATTTAGAACCCTTCACAGAGCTCAGTTTATAACATATCTTCTTTATTGACCTTAGATTTGTTTGTTAGTTATTTTGCTTAAAGTCAAATGCAAAGCAGTATATCTATGTTTATCCACAATTAGACCTTGGGAACCAATATGGAAACAGCTTCACCATGGTCCACCTTCATCTTAGATATACTCTATTGTCTGCTTCCTCCTAACTAGGTCCCACATAGACAACAAACATTTCAGTATCTTATTTTCTTTCTGACTCTGCTACAAGCAAATATATAAAAATTATTGTTTGGATTAAACATTTTATCACAGTTGAGAAAAAGCAAAGATTAGAGTGGTGGGAGGAATCCATCTACAATGTTAATTTGACAATATGGTCACATTTTGGAAAAAACTTAGAGAGAGAAAGATGTATCATAACATTAATTCTGGTAACATACATTATCTGTCACTGGAAAATTAAGTCCAAATTTATTTAAAAGTATTTGATTAGAGTGTAATGAAATTTAATGTGGTAGAATCATAAATAATATATATTATTTCTTCCCTTTTTTCTTTTGGAGAGTGAACACACATGCATAAAATCACTGCTGTCTAATTAGAAAAACGGAGAAAATGGCAGCTCAATCACAGGGTAGAAAATGACACAACACAGAAGACTTGAATGCTAAATGAAGAAAATAAGATGCACAATTATTTGAGGTTTCAAGATGTATGGGCTCCTTTATAGAGACCATAACAAAGAGTGAATCATAAATTAAAGTTGGTCAGGGTAGGGGAGTCTGAGGTCACAAAGGGTAGAATTTCAAATCTTGTGAAGTTAACATAATGTCAAGATAAATTCAGATATCAAGAATGATCATTTATTGTGTTCATTGGACAAAGTAATCTAATCTTCCAGAGTTTCAGTCTCATCATTTGCATAATGAGAATACATTTTTTGCTAGAGGAAGAGTTAGACATTGTAGCTGATTCCATAATAAAAGGAATGGAATATCCACGAACAATAGACAGACATGTGGAAAACTTTTTCTCACTCTTGCCTCAAAATTTTGCTAAAGAACATATGAAAATATCTTTAAAGTGTCACAATTTTAATACTGTTTTAGATGCAGCCAACTGTAGCAGATATTGGAGACATTATGATTCAAGCATTGAACTTATGGCCTTCAGCATTTCAGAACATGTTTCCTCTCAGAATTCCTCAGTAGGCATACAAGCTTACCTTACTAAGCATATTTTCCTGTGATTTATGCCTTTAAGAGCAGCATTGCAGTTTCTAATCTACTGGCTATCATGTTGTGACCTTTTATAGTACTCTGTCAAATGCTCTGCTCTAAAGACAACAAGACCTCTGATTCCAGATGTTCAACATTGTTTAACATGCTCAGGTTACTCCCCAGACATCCAGAGTTATCACACATACTGCATGTATATATGTATGTATATATAAATATATATACATACAGTATGTGTGTAAGTATATAAATATATATACAGTATGTTTGTATGCATATTTGTATGCATATATAAATATATATGAATGACAAGCCAGCATTACTTTTGGCATCACAGACTTAGTATTTTCATAGAGTGCTGATATTCCAGTCTCTTTTCAATTTTTGTAGATGTTGGAGTTATTGACATCATTTACAGTAAAAATTCCATTTGTTGGCAGACACCAAGACACCACATTAGTTCACTTTCTCACAAATGACTCTGTTTTTACTAGTGTCAACAACTTATTTAAAACAAGGTGAAATAAAATAAGTCAAACTATACTCCCATGGGTTTTGATGATAGTTTTATAATGGTGTAATTGTGAGATGGATTATTACTTAGTTCTCTTACTTAGACTATTTGTCCTCCATTTCACAAGTATCACATAGAATAAGGAGATACAGAAGTAATAATTATTCTTTCTTTATCTTCACAATAATGTATAAAATGAGAGAAAATGGCAGCACATTGGGTGCAGGCTTGTTCTGTTAGGTGCTATGGATGGTGAGGAAGAAGCATCTCTATAGTTCATGAGTTCATGACGTCAAGATATCCCTGTTCTATAGGGAGGTCATACCATCAAGAACAAGTGAAAAGTGGGGAGAGGGAGAAACAGACAGACGACAGGCACACACGCAAGCACACATGCACACACACACACACACACACACACACACACACACGAAGAGAGGAAGACAAAGATAGAGAGACAGACAGAAAGGCAGGGAGGGGTCACTCACATAGTGTCTCTGACACTGGGTCAGTGTATCTACAATTGTAGCTGTACTCTCAGGTTTCAGGAAAGAGGCTCCAGGATTTCATCAAGCTCTCCATTCAGAAAACTTGTAAAATTACTAAAGCGGTTGAATTTTGTAGAAGTAAGTCTTTAGTCACATTGTCCATTTGCTGTCAATGAACACTTTCATACACATTTAGTGAATTTAATTCTATTTCATTTTTGTCTTTAGCTTGGATACCTTATAAAGACCTCAGCAAATCCATAGAAACTATCACCTCAATATTTTACACATTTGCTTCTAAAATGAGAAAATATTCAAGTAAAGATCGAATTAGAATGTTTCTGTTTGTAGTATATTGCTGATAGTTAATAAAAGAAATTAGTTAAGTATTAAGTAACACAGATGCATTTGAAATATTCTACAACCAGAATTGAGTCTGACATATTAAACGCTTGAGAACTGCTTTCAAATCTTACTCTTTATCGTCAAAACTACAGCTCATTCCACACTTCAGTCAGATATCACCTTCCCCAGAGCATGGCTGTAGCCTCTTCTCTGCTTCTTGTTTGTGTCCTTGCTTTTCTGTTTTTCACCGTCCGCACTGCAGATGCTATTCTCTCTCAAAGTCCTTGAAACGTACGATGTGTACCCATTATCATAGTCCTCAATGATTCAGTTTTTAATTAAAGTTAAACTCTGTAATCATCTAATCTCTTTCACATCTCTAATTTTTTATTTTTGCCCCAAATTTGTCTTCTGGCTAAATCAAAAATGTCATAATAGATATATGCTCTATTAATACAGAGAGGAACAACACTAAAAAGTTGTTCATGACAAATTTTCAGTAATTTATTTTTTAATATTAAGTGTTTTGAGCTACATAATTCATCTAATATGAGATAATCACAGTGCTGCCACTCACAATAAAGTAACAGGTGGGAAAATTGTGACATAAACTCTATAAGGCATCAACCAAAATGGTTGTAAGTAAATATTTTGTATTAAATATATATATAAACAGTAAAATGTATTTTTGTTTAACTATGAAAAAACAACAGACTAACACATTTTTAATGTTTTTCATTTTGAGAATTTTAAGCATAAGTACATTATATATATATGCATAGTTATATATAAAATTCATATAATATCTCACACACACATATATACACAGAAGGAGGGAGTGTGAGAAAGCAAGCATGAGTCTTGTGAAATTTCAAACATATCAGATGTACTGTTTATCAAAAATCTTCTAATCAACTTCAATAATCTTAAGTGTTTTCTTTCTGCAGAAAACTTCCTGTTCTGTAGAAGTCAACCTATAAAATTACTGATTTATGTCCTGTCCCTTAAAATTATTTATTACATCCTAAATTCTTGTGCTCTATTTCAGAGAATCATCTCTTTAAATAGTAACACAGATATTTTCCAATTTATCAATATAATCATTTAAATAAAAATTTATAATTAAAAACTTTAAGTGAGGGATTTGATATAAAATGTACTGAGTTAAAATCCCTCAGACAAAATGCCTTGTTGAGCAACACCATCACATGACTGATTTGCATACTTTTTCTAGAAGTTGCAAGAACCTTTGCATAATATTAGTGGTTTTTGTGTCATGCCACCTCCTGCGATGTCTGCGTGATCTCTCACATAAGATGCGGCACAAGCTTCCAGGAAGAGTGCCCATAAAGAAGGTGTGTGTGTGTGTGTGTGTGTGTGTGTGCTTCCTGCATTGGAGCCATTTCACTTTTGGCATTACCTGCTTATGTTTTAAGGAATACATCTGGTTTCCTCTGGAAGGGAAGGCAGTATGTTTAAGTTTCCAGTGTCTACTGATGAGACATTTCCATATACAGGAGTAATGATACTCATGGGGGTAGATCGGTTATTATTCAAGGAAAAAAAGGTTTCCCAATTTAATCTGGTGTTTAGTAAATGAAGAACAAAAGGCAAAATTAATTAAGTAATTAAGACAGATTCAGCAAAGATGGGATAAGGATAGAAGAGAGAAAAATGCCTGTAACATCTTGAGATTGGTTTGGGGTAAGGTTTGAAAAGATTTGGAAATATGGAGAAGGAAAGAAGAAGTTCTTCTGTATAGATTGTAGAAATATAAAAAAAAACCTGTAAACTGTGCAACTTTTAACCACAACCACTTGCCCTTAGCTAAAAATGCCATGAACTCATAGCCTAGATAAAGATTTATATCAAAGGTAATGCCAAGCCATGTCTAGCATGACCAACCACAGACTCACACCAGGGACATCTGTCTGATGAAATTCTATTCTCATGTATCTGATATAATGATTCTAAGAATAAACTGTATCACATGAAAAAACAATACATTCTGTTAAATAATTTTTTTCTGTATAAAGGATGAGCTTCAAGCCTAGTATAGATGCAATTCCTTTGAGTCTTGTTTCTGTTTGTCATTCGCCGACTCCTTACCCACCTTATACAGAGACCCTGTCCCGTTGGTCCCATTGCCCCATTGGTTCAAGTGTCCCAGCTAAGCTGGTCCATCACAGTTTTGAGCTGTTCTTGAGAAAGTTGGTGCCCTATAATGTCCGCACAACGTGTTACCACAATCAAAATTGAGGAATGTTAGGAAGTTTGTATGTAAACTGAAAATTTGTTTTATATCCCTAAGATTTCCACAGCTTCCTTTTATTTGCCTGATGTTAATAGCTGCAGGAATTGGAGATTTCATGGTTGACACACTGTTACAGAAGTTGTTTTCTTCTGTGTTCAGAACTCCAAAACATGAAAAATAACCTCACTGAGCCCTGTTGTTTGTTATTTGTGTGCATGTCATTTATTTGATCACAATACCCTCCTTTCCACACAACTGTAGTGCTAACCTACAGTCGTAGGATGGAAGAATTTTATTGCATTTGAGCAGTATGCACTACTATTATTTCATTAAACACATTGTGTTCAGCTTGCATTGGTGTGTCTATTAGTCATTTCAAACACGACCTCTCCCCATAGATTCAACACTTGAGTGTTTTCATGCTGAATCTTACAATACGGAAAACACGTCAGGAGACAATGTTTAGGAGGAGTTAGATAAACATATAAAATCATTACTGCCCACTTCATACTTTGAAACAATATGACATTTATTTTAGTCTTTAAAAAATCATCAAACCACAATTTGAATAAAAGTTATATGCAGTTTGGCTTAATTTCTGTGTATGAAGATTGGTCTTCAATGTTTTGGATCAAGATATCCATGCCAACCAGAAGATTTTCATCTCATTTTATGATTTTATGGATACAAAACATAAAAATAATTAATTTTATCTGCATTTGGGTGTTCTGGCTACACATATGTTCATGTACCATGTATGTCCTTGGTGCCAAGAAAGTTAGAAGAGCGCATTGGATCTCCTGCAATCAGAGTGACAGATGGTTGTAAACCACCACATAGGAGCTAAGATCAAAGTTTGGGTCCTCTGGAAGAATAGCCTGTTCAGGCCTCTCTACAAAGTAAATCAAATTATTTTAAAAAACCCAGTCCTATAAGTAATTTGCTTCAACACCAAAATAGAAGAAACATCAATTTAAAGACAATAGTTAGGGGTATAGACATGAAACCAATAACAGTAATCTGCCTTTTTGTGATGGCATTGCCTGTGGCCAAGCAGTTTCAAAGCTGATGCAGGATCATCTGAAATTCCAAGAAAGCCTGGGCTACAAAAAATTCTAGGACAGTCCATGATATATGCTTAAACTTATCTAAACAATTAAAAATACTTAAGTAATCATGTTAAACCATGTCATTTCTAATATACTTATAGACAAATTTGATATTGATACTTAAAACTAAATTGAATATATTATAGGAATATTTAGTTTCATATTTCAAAGTAAACTTATTTTATGCTCAATTGCCATATGTAAAATAAAACAAAGACAGTATACTAGTTTATAAAACAAGTAAATTATTATAACAATACTCACTTTAAATAGAAAGTAGAAGTTCAGCAAAATTGCTAAGTATAATGTCAGAAAGGACCACTGTCATATACTGTAAAAACTAAAACCTCTTCCAGGGATGTAAAGTATGTAAGGCTCATGATCAGACTTAGTGTCCATCCTTTTAGCCACATGGTGATGGTGAGAGGAAGACAGTTTGGACATATGACATCTTCTAGATGGTAAGCATAAAGCATTCTCTGAATTTAAACATTTCAACTGGAAGTGAGAAATTAAGGCTCAAGAAGTCAAGAAAACTTAAATGTCTCACAAAATAACTCATAAGTCTCAGGAAGTTCTTGAACCTTCAAGACTAACACACCCCATTCCCAAGGTAATAACCACTGGAAAGAAAGACCGACCTGTTGACCTGCCTGCATGTTGTATGCAGAGCTCCCAAGGTCATCAACCATACTATGGTGGGATTTTGGTGATGCTGCTAAATTTAAGCTATCCATGCTCTTCAAAGTAAACTCTCACCCTCTCTGTAATCAACCATGGTAAACTCACTGGTTCCCTAAGCTAGGCATACATTGAATTGTTTATTTCTGTCTTCTTTGAACTATCTAGAGTAAGAAGATATTTGTCCATATTTCTCCAGGAAAAGTCAGATAACAATAAGTTCTATTTTTCTTCTAAAATTTTCTTACCTCTCCAGTCAATTGTTCAGTACCAAATGAGCAGGCAAGACCCTGTAACTTTCAGATCTCCTGCTTCTGGGGTGAGAAAAGTCATTTTCCTAAATAATTTTCCAATTTTCTCTAGGTATTTAGTGAACTGAATGTAATTTGGTGAAATATAATTATCCAAAATTAAAGTAATTGTAACTATTAGTCACCTTTATTTAAGTATTAAGACGGTAAATGTTTCCCCAGTCCTTGAGATCAAACATTTAAAACTTTTGTATAGTAATTTTATGGTCATCTGGGAGTCACATTATGTTGGGATCAAACATAATAATTCATATACACTTAGTTCAACGCAAAGTCAATGAATTTGTTTTGTCAAAATAATTACAAGAAACATTGAATTTGATTATTAAATATGATTTCTTACTGTCCAGATTAAAATGTGAAGTCGAAGTGGAAGAAGAAAGAAAGGAAATTTATTATATAATTTCTGTGATTTTTATTGGTCAGTAATTTGATTCACAAAGAATTCAGAATTTATGTACTCATTAGTTAGGTAAGGCAGTCTAAAGTAAAGACTACCTACAAGCACCTGAAAATACCAGGTAACACTCAAGGTATTAAATCTGCAACAGTGTCTAAGAGAAACTTCCATTCTAGAGTATATGAATATGGAAACAAATTCACATAGAACACTTTAGTTTCACCAGAAAGAAATAAGAAGATAGATAAAGGGAGGGTAGCTGGATTAGCTGGGAAAAAGACCATGGCCGAGGCAACTTATAGAAGGAAGGACTTATCTGGGGATAGTGGTTCCACATAGTTAGAGCACATGATGCCAGAGCAGAGGTACTTATATGTAGTAGGGAGGTAGGAAACGAGTTGAAAGCTCACATCTTGTGTCAGAAACAGGAAGTAGAAATAATCAACTCAAAATGGAGAAAAAATTTTTAACTCAAATTCACCATCAATGGGATACTTCCTCCAGCAAAGCCACGCCTAATGTTTCCCAAACAGCCACCAACTGGGACTGAGTATTTAAGTCCTAGATATTGTGATGACATTTTTACCTTACCTACCACAGTAGCCATTTGAGTGAGAATGCTATTTTATATATTAATAGTATGTGACATATGATTAGTACAAAAACTCAGAGACAGATATTGGGGTTCAACCTGAAGACTAGAAAAGAAAAACAGCCAACCACTGGTTCTTACATTGATATCAGTCTGAAAATGTTCATCCTATCTCCTGGAAACCTCAGAATGAGACTAAGATTAAGGGTTGTCTCCTTCTGTTTTATAAACTTCTCTAGCTCTGGAATTAAGAGAATGTACCACTAATGTCTTGTGTCTATGACAAGTTAGTGTGGCTGGTGGGATTAAAGGTGTTTGTTATTTTTGTTACTGGAATTAAAGGTGTGTCTCACTGCTGCCTGTTCTGTAAGGCTGGCCAGTTTGGCTCTTTTCCTTTTCTGATCTTCAGGCTAGCTTTATTTATTAAAATATAAATGAAATAATGATGTGAGATTCTCTTCTGTATGCAGTGAATACTGTTGATTAATAAAGAAACTGCCTTGGCCTGTTGATAGGGCAGAACTTAGGTAGGCAGGGNNNNAGAACTTAGGTAGGCAGGGAAAACTAAACTGAATGCTAGGAGAAAGGAGGCAGAATCAGAGAAGCCAGTAGCTCTGCCAGAGACAGATGCCAGAACTTTACCCAGTAAGCCACAACCACATGACAATACACAGATTACTAAAAAAAATGGGTTAAATTAATATGTAAGAGTTAGCCAATAAGAAGCTAGATCTAATGGCCCAAGCAGTGTTTTAATTAATACAGTTTCTGTGTAATTATTTGGGGGCTGAGCAACC
This sequence comes from Bramus lutescens, assembly GCA_001685075.1. Classification (NCBI taxonomy): domain Eukaryota; kingdom Metazoa; phylum Chordata; class Mammalia; order Rodentia; family Cricetidae; genus Bramus; species Bramus lutescens. Next base: position 37,565 of record LOEQ01008857.1, read on the forward strand.
TCCTTACAACAAATTGGTTTGCCAACTTGGTCAAATAAATCTACATAATTCCTGAGAGGGCTTGGAAAGGAATTCTAGACACTAAAAAACAAAGTTTAGCCACTTTTATTTTCCTGAATGGGCTTTGCTTCCTGGCAGCATGCTGCAGCTCCTTAAAGAAGTTTTCCTGATTCAGCAGGAGCAGAAAGAAGCTCTGGTTTTGAAATGCTGGCTTTCTGGGCCTTGTTGCCAGTGAGAACTCTGACTCTGGAGGCCCAGCTATGGAGCAGTTAAATGGGGTTTTCTGAACAGAGCGCTGCAACCTGCTTAATGGCATGACTTAGACCCCACTGTGTGCCTTAAAATGGGGCAATATACATGGCTATGAGAGACAGTGAACATGCCTTTGCCATGTCAGACTGGGTGGAGCAAGCAGGCAGGCCATATTTGCTCTACCAATGCTGCAGCTTAAGTTTTTGAGAAGCACTTAGCATTTTAAGAAGCAGTCCTGGTCAGAAAATAATTTTAAATAAACAATAAAGACAAATTCAAATAGAAAAGACCTCTAAATGGGTCACAGTGTTGAATAATCGTACATAGACTTGGGAGAAAGAAGAAAAAGAGTACAGAGAGAGCTCTCAAGGTCTAGTTGAAGAGCAGATGGGAGAAGATGAGCAAGGAAGACAGAACCACGAGAGTTGGTCCACCCACTGAGACGGTGTGCCTGATCTAATGGGAGCTCACCAAGGCCAGCTGGACTGGGACTGAACGA
>LOEQ01008857.1:39324-50725 GCA_001685075.1 Bramus lutescens
CAGGGCAGGGAACCCTGACTGCTCTTTGGACTGGAGAGGGAGGGGGAGGAAAATTGGAGGACGGGAAGAGGTGGAAATTTTTAATAAAAAATTAAAAATATATAAAAAGGATACAGAGTATAGACAGTCACAGATTAAAATAGTAAAGTAAAATAAATATTCAAAGTAATAGAGTAAAAACAAGCCACATAAAGATGAAATACGCACAGAGAGATTGGATTATGCATATTATTGTGATTTCTTTGAATTTTGATTGTGAATGAGCTAAGTAAAAGAGATATTTAATCATATGCCCTGTTTAGCTAAACTACCATATATGTGCTAAAGGTATTATGACTTCCAAATTTGAGTCTAAGGATATGTTGCTCTGTTTTTGTTTACATAAAGGATGAGAACCTGTGGATTCATTTCAGGCTAATGTGGTTTGATGCACCAAGAGCCACTGAAAGGTCTCCTTAAATACCTTTCAAAAATTATTGATTTAAAATAATCAATGAGCAGTTTGGAGAGAATTATACCCATATTTTCAAATATTGTTTATAAATGTTTGTTTACATTTAAATGGGGATATAATATAGAGAAAAATAATTTACCTTGGTATGGATCTTGGTTTATTGGTACAAATTTAAAGTCAATTTTGATATATTTATATTTCTTGATTAAAGTATTGTAGTTGTGCAGCTCAATTAAAAATGTAATGTATTGTTAAGAAATATAGCTTAATAGAGAGTCATTTATAACAGTCAAGTTTGTAATCATATTAGTTAGGTTTTCCAGATAGAAAGAGATACATTTCAGTTAGATAGGTATTCTTCAAATCTTTCAAAGACCTTCAGAATACAGAATTTAAAATGTTTTAATATTTTAAGCCTTTTCTTGACACAAGACACCTCTGCTCCTGGCAGCACCAATTACTTCAAGAGGAAGATGGCATTGAAGGGTTCCTCATGGAGATTGTTGGCCATTTGAGCAAGAAACCGCTATTGCCTAGACTGCTTGATAAACTGAACTTTCAGGACCCACAGAGAAATGACTGTTGAACTTGCCTAAAGGTGAGATGATCCTTTGGGATTCCTGCTTCATGAAAGAATAGAAAAAGTCTGCTAGACATGCTGCAGGACACAGAAGAAAGTGACAGACAAACTGCCAATATATGTGGAACTATCTTTGAAATTTCCTGCTTTGTAAAAAGAAAGTTTGCTAGATACTATGAGCTGGTAGGCTAAATATGAATGCCCCAACAGTACAGAAAAACTTTGGGTGATTGTCCAGGCAGCAAAATGTCTCTGTCAATTCTAGAGTTTTAGAAGTTGCTTGCAATGCATTTCTAGTTTACTTAGGTAATATATTCTTCAGAAGTCTTTGATGGAGCTGAAGAATTTAAAATTATAGTTATAGTTTTCCTTAGTTATGATAAAAGATAAAGTAGATATAAACAGTGTAACTATAACTCTTGCTTAATACCTCTTTTTTATATGTAGTTTTCCTATGTTAAAGTCTTCCTTTTTGTTTAAACCAAAAGGAGGAGATAATGTAGAATTCCCCTTTGCATGCTGTGGATACCATTGGTTAATAAATAAGCTGTCTTGACCTGTGGAGAGGGCAGAACTTAGGTAGGCATGGAAAACTGAACTGATTGCTAGGAGAAAGGAGGCAGAGTCAGAGGAGATGACATGTAGCCCTGCTGGAGACAGACACCAAGTTATTTTGAGATTGAGCAGCTGGGGAGAAACTAGTGACCTCCTCACAACAACATGCCACATCAATAATGCAAAGGAAATCTTCCTGAGAATGAATAATGAGTTGGCAAGCTCAAAGAAATTGGGTGTGTATCTCACATAGTTGAAAAATTGATTTCAATGTTCACATTATGTGAAATCTATTCAATTATCTGTGTAAGAGATATGTATGTATGCGTGTGAACATAAACATATATGTGAACATCTAATTATACATAATAAATCTCCAGCATAATATTACATGCACATATCATATGTAAGATAAATATGTAAAAATGTAGCATTTCTGGGTATGTGAATTTTGGATTTATTTGTTAATATGTCAAAAAAAAGTGGTGAAAAATTTACTGATACTTTAACAATGATATCAAAATAGTAAGAAGAAATCCTAAAAAACCCTGCTGGCAGGAGGATCATTATCATATGCATTTACACACTCAAGTCACTGATGACAATTAGTGATTACAAAAATGTCAGTGCTTATGTAAGTCATAAAACAGCACATAAAATGTGAGGAGGTGTTCACTAAAGGAGTATGCCTCCTTACTTTATCTGTTCCAAGTCCTTTTACTATGAAGTCTGACTCCTGCATCTCACAGCCTTGAACCAACAGACTGCAGCTGCTGGCATTCTAGAATGCAGCTTGCTGGGAGTTTCTTCCCTCAGCAGGACACTGAAACTCTGCCATAATAGTAAATGGGGGCCCTCCCTCAAGAACAGCATTTGACAGCTGCAGAGGCTGTGTCCAAATGTCTGCACAGCTCCCAGTCTCCAAAACAAACAGAAACACACTGTGTTCATAAATTTAGTTAGCAGATTGTCCTTTAATTTGGTCTCTTAAACAATCTCTCACTGTTTTCCTTAAAATAGCATTCTAAAAGAATAAAAATTGAGTCACTTAGCTGTTCTCCATTACAGAGATTCTAAAGGAACTATTTTATCAATAATATTATGATAATTTCCCAACAGTCTATTAATCAATATTGACTATCCATTCAAAATATAGTAATAATGCATGTATATTGAATTTCAATACATGTAATCAATATATAATCATGTAAATATATGTGGCATATTTTCTACACAAGCATAAATGCAATATATTAAATATATAAAATGTTATATAGTATACATATAGCCTTGGGAAACATTATTCTACATTAACACATTTTTATTTTGACTGTAAAGGAATCAGAGTTAATACATAAAATTCCAGTTTTTCTTTTGGACCATCAAATTAGTTCTAGGACACAGGCCAAGGAGTGATTATAGTTAGTTTCTGTGGCCCAGGTCGAACCTTTTTCTGCTTCTTTTGAGCTATGTGGCCATGGGTTCCTGCTTCTATTCTCCAGTATCTCAGAAACCTTTTCTGTACAATGAGAGTGACAACCACATTGACCTCAGCGCATTACTGATGTGATTACTAGGCCTTTGCTTGGCCCCAATAAACATTGCCTATTTCTGTGCCTATTGCCTATTCATTGAGCTCAGAGCAATTGTATTAGAAACAAGAATGGTGTGTATAAAAATCCCCTTTAGAAAAAGTAAATGAAGCTATGCCTGGCATTTCATTTAACCAACACAATTAGTTGTAGCAATTAAGGCTACAACTGTGAGTATCAGAAAGCCCTGTTAATCTTCAAACAATTTAATTGCCTTCCTGCCCTGCTGTAAGTGGGGAGATTTGCAATTTCTAGCCTGTGTTTAGCCTTCTGGCTGTGTTATCAGAGAAGATGGCTTGAACTCTAGCAGTTTTAAGGTAGCTGATGCTCAGTCACAAATCACAAAAACATTCAAGGGTAGGGTGCAGCTGGGGTGGGGCAATGTCTTTGCATCTTGCCTTTCCATTGGGAAACCAATATTTTCCTGACTTTCTATTGAAATAAGGCTGATATCTCGTTTGTATTATCTATGTCAGAAGCTTATTCCTGACTACAAGATGTTCTAAAATAGCAGAGTGGAACCTCACTCTCCCCAACAAATTCAAGGTTATTTTAAAAGGAAGAATAGGAATGAGATACCAGGTAATATTTTGTCTTTTGTAATGGCTATCATGGGAACTATTATCATTTGGTTAGAGTTTCCTGTACTCATTTTACAGTTTAGTATTTATTGTTTTAATATTGAATTGCCTATGGGACTATGGTGCTACAAACTTTTCATTGCTTAGTTCCTCTGAAGCTTAACAAGGAACTGATGTAAGGAGATTATATTTTGTACCTAATTTTTTATGTGCTTTTTGTTTGTTTGTTTGTTTTCCTTAAAAAATAAATAGGAGTTGAGCAACTTGAGAAGTTGGACAACACTGCTCATCTCTCTCAGTGGTTCTGACTAGACTGCCTTTTTATATTTCTCTCAAGTATGCAAAACACATGTCTACCTCACAGTCTTTGTCACTATTCTTCCTTTAAACTTGGAAGTCTCTAGAAGTCAAAATCTCTACTAACACTGTCTGTTTCTCAAGTATGATCCTCCATTAGGTATGGTGCAAGCTTATGCTCTTTGAGGAAATTTGTCTAACCCAATGGCTTTTTAACTTATATGTATCTCATTGATCAAATTTTATTTGTTGGTTTTCCATTTCCTGTGACCCTGTTGCACATATTAGTATATAATCAGACATGCCCAATATTAAAGTAATTCCTCTTGATACTTATCTAGATAAATCAATAGTTTCCCAAACCTAAAACAGAGCCAACCACAATTATTTAATATATGCTAATCAAATGGAAGAAACAATACCTCCCTCCCTACTTTCCAAAGTGAAAAAGGTAGTGGAAAAGATAGTGAGAAAAAATTTGATTTTTCAAGACAGGTTTTCTCTGTGTATCTCTGGCCAAGCTCAAACTTGCTTTGTAGACCAGGCTGTCCTCAAAGTCAGAGATTCACCTGCCTCTGCCTTTCAAGTGCTGGGATTAAAAGTGTGCACCACCATGTGGCAAAACATTTATTTAAATTTTATTTATCTTTATTTTTAAAACAATCTTATTGTGCATATCAATTTCACTTTCCTCTCCCTTCCATCCTCCCATTTCCTCCATCTTCTTCTCACCCCACCCCAATGTACTCCTCAAAGAGTACAAAATCTGTCCCATCGCTTGAGACAGTACCAGGGCCCTCCTCTCTGTATTTAGTCTGAGCATGGTATCTTTACATAGGTAATGGGCTCCAAAGACCCAGTTCATGCACTAGGGGTAAATACTGGTTTTATTTCTAATGGCCCCAGAAACTGCCCAGGACACACAACTGTTACCCACATTCACATGGCCTAGTTTGGTCTTATACGACTTCCCCAGTTATTAGTACAGAGTTAGAGAGCTTCTACTAGTGTTTCCGTTATGGTCTTCACCACATTCCTCATTATATTGTTCCTCTTCCTCTGTGACTGGATTCCAGGAGCTTGGTCCAGTGCTTAGCTTTGGATTTCTGTTCTGTGTCCGTCAGTATTTGATGAAGGTTCTATAAGAAAAATTAAGGTAGTCATCAATCTGATTACAGGGGAAGGACATTTTAAGTACCCTCTCCACTATTTTTTAGATTCTTACCCAGGATCATCCCTGTGGATTTCAGGAAATTTCCCTAGAACTTTGTTTCTTACTAATCTCATAATGACTCCCTCACTCAAGGTATTTCTTTCCTTGCTCTCCCTCTCTATCCTTCACCCAACTGAGCCTTCCAGTTCTCTCATGTTCTCCTCCCAGATCCCATTCCACTCCCCTAACAAACTCCCCCACTATGAGGCCACATTAATAAAGAGGTCTTGTCTACATCCCCTCCACAGGGGGGTCCACATATAACTCTTTTAGGGTACTTCTGGTTTCCTGTCTTCTCTGGGGGTGTGTATCATGTAGGCATTTTACCTTGTATTTTGTCTAATATCCACTTATAAGTAAGTACATACTGTGTTTGTCTTTTTACATCTGGGTTACCCCACTGAGGATGTTTTATTCTACTTCCATCTTTTTGCCTACAAATTAAAGATGTCATTTTTTTTCTGAGTATCACTTCATTGCATAAATGAACCACAAGTTTTTATAATCTATTCTGGCTTTTACAAATAATATTGCTATGAACATAGCTGAACAAATGTTCTTGGAGTATGGGTCTGCATCCTTTGGGTATATGCCCAAGAGTGGTGTTGCTGGATCTTGAGGTAGATTGATAACCAATTTTCTAAGAAAATATCATATTGATTTCCAAAGTGGCTGTACATATTTACACTCCCACAAGAATAAAGGAGTTTTCCCTTTACTCTGAATCCTTTCCAGCAAAAACTACTCTCAATGATTTTGTTCTTAGCTATTCTGTGATGGAGGAGGGTCTTCTACCTATCTGTTGCTTTCATTGGTTAATTAATAAAGAAAACTGCTTGGRRTGATAGGTCAGAACATAGGTAGGTGGGGAAGACAGAACAGAATGCTGGGAGGAAGAAAACAGAGTCAGGCAGATGCCATGAAACTCCGGCCCAAGATGGATGCGGGTTAGAATCTTCCTGGTAAGCCATGTGATACACAGATTACTAGATATGGGTTAAAGAAAGATATGAGAGTTAGCCACGAAGAGGCTAGATATAATGGGACAGGCAGTGTTTAAATGAATACAGTTTGTGCGTTGTTATTTCGGGGTAAAGCTAGCCATGCAGGAGCCAGGCGGGATGAACAGCAGGCCTGCTTTACTCATCACTACAGTTCTGACTGATGATGTTATCTCAGGGTCATCTTATTTCCATTTTCCCAATGGTTAAAGATGTTGAGTAGTCTCTTAAGTGCTTTTCAGTCACTTGAGATTCCTCAATTGATAATTCTTTCTTTAGATATATACCCCATGTTTGTTGCAGGGAGGCCGCTTGCTCTTCCTGGCCACTTGGCTAGCTCAGGTCCAAATTAACCACACAGGAACTGTATTATTTAAATCACTGTTTGGCCCTTTATCTCTAGCTTCTTATTGGCTAATTCTTATATATTAATTTAACCCATTTATATTAATCTGTATATCACCAAAAAGTCATTGCCTACGAGCAAAGTTTCAGCAAGTCTATCTCTGTCAGTGGCTCCATGGTGTTTCTATAACTCTGTCTTCTTCCCCCCACGCTATAGGCCAAGCCATTTCTTCATTCATTAACCAATAAAAGTAACATTTAGTCATAAGGAGCTCCCATGCCACCTGTTTAATTGGATTATTTGATATTTTGATATCTAATTTCTTGAGTTCTTTGTATAACTTGGAGTTCAGTACTTTGTCCAACCCGGGGTTGGTGAAGATATTTTTCCCATTCTGTAGGTTGCTTTTTTTGTATTATTGATTGTATGCTTTGCCTTACAGAAGCATCTTCATTTTAGGAAATCCCATTTATTAATTGTCAATCTCAGTGTCTGTGCTACTGTTTTATATTCAGGAGTTGGATTATTATACCAATGTATTCAAGGGTAATTCCCACTTCCTCTTCTATTAGCTTCAGTGTGGCTGGATTTATGTTGAGGTCTTTGAAATATCTAGACTAATTTTTCTGCATGGGGATGGATAATGCTCTATTTGCGTTCTCATACATATCAACATGAAGTCATACCAACATCATTAACTGAAGATACTTTCTTTCTTCCATTGTATAATTTTAGCTTCTTTGTCAAAAATCAGGTGTTCATATGTTGGCAGAGACTGCGTGAAGTTTACCTGTAAGATTCCTACTGTCCCAACACAAAATACTCACTCAAAAACTATATAAATTAAGTCACTCCTTGTCCAATGACTTAAGTGTATTGGTAGCTAGCTCTTATATCCTAAACTAACACATCTCTATTAATCTGTGCATCATCATGAGGTCATGGCCTACTGGCAAAATTTGAGCAGGATCCAGAAGAGGTATCTATATCTGGTGGTGGCTACATGGTTTCTCTCTGACTGCCTACTCTTTATATATATATATTAGCCTGGCTTTACTCTTTTAAGCCATTTGACAAAGCAGCTTATTTATTAACCAATAAAATCAACATATAGATAGAAGGACTTCCCACACCATTCATAGGTACCTGTATTCATATCAGCATCTTTGATTCAATTTCAAAGGTTCACCTGTCTTTTTTGTGCCAATACCTAACTGTTTTCATTGCTATAGCTGTAAAATAGAGCTTAAAATCAGAGATTGTGATGCTTCCAGAATTTTCTTCATTATACATAATTGTTTGGGTTTCCCTGTTTTTTGTTTTCCTTTTCCATATGAAGTTAGTTGTTTTTCTTTGAATGTCTGTGAGGAATTGTGCTAGAATTGTGATGGGATTACATTGCATCTGTAACTTTTGGTAAGATTTTCATTTTTACTATGTTGATTCTATCTATTAAAGAGTATGAAAGATATTTCCATTTTCTGATATTTTCTTCAATTTCTTTCATTAAAGACTTCAAGGTTTTGCCATACAGGTAATTCACCTGTTTGGTTAGAATTACCCCAAGATATTTTATGTTGTTAGTAGGTATTGCAGGTGATGATATTTCTCTGATCACATTGTCAGCTCATTTGTCATCTATATACAGGAGTGCTACTGATATTTTTGAATTAATCTTTTATCCTGCCATAATACTGAAGTTGTTTATGTACTGAAGTAGGAGTTTCCTGGTAGAATTTTTCAGGCCACTTGTGTAAACTGTCATATCATCTGCAAATAGTAAATTCTGACTTTTTCCTTTCCTATTTGTATCCCCTTGATCTCCTTTAGTAGTCTTAACACTGCAAGATTATATATATATACACACACATATACATGAGAAACAGCTTTCCAGGCATTGTAGTCTGGAATGAGATACAATGATGAGAGCTCATTAGGACTTTTTGAGACACTTTTAACAGTAAGTCCACATATGTATACATAGAGTTGAATTTAAATTACACATAAAGTTAAATGAAAAATGAGTGAGAGAAAGCTGGCCTTTTTTATTTCTGAGTGACACATTTTTTGTTATGTTGTTGTTTTGTTTTGTTTTGTTTTTTAAGACAGGATTTTGATATGGTTTTAGAGCCTGGCCTGGAACAAGCTCTTGTAGAGCAGACTGGCCTTGAACTCACAAAGATCCACCTGCCCCTGACTGACACTTTTTAACAAGCAGACAACGCATTTAAAGGGAGAGAGAAAAAAGAAAGAAACTGGAGAGTTGACGTCATCAATGTTTAGCGTGTGAAAGAGAAAAGATCAGCTGCAGGTAAGTAGGGTCCCAGTGAGCTGCCATAGCTGGTAGGCAGTGGCAGTGGTCACACATTGCAAAGATGGCATTGAGATCATCTGACCTGCTCTCCTTGCCCTTAGTCATGATGGTGGCAATCACATGGAGCAAGACATGGGAAATCCGTGGGAATGGTCGACCCTAACAAAGATGGTGACAAGGTCATGGGACCTTTCCTTAGTTAAGATGGTGCCTGGAATTGTGGAAGTCATTTGGTTGCCCATGTGCTGTAACTCTTTCCGTTTAACTGTCTGCTGGCAAGAGTTAGAAATGTTTATGGTTTTGTCAGCTTGTTTCCCAGGCTTAGGAAGAAAGGTAAATGACTGGCTCAGGTTGTTAACTGTTCATCCACAAGATAATGGAAGCTGAGAATGGGCAGTGGCCTGAGAGGCACTAGACTGAGATGGGAACCTTATCCTCAAAAGGATCAGTAGATCTGAGATGTGAAGTCACTGTTCGGGTGGTGCTAGGGCCCTGGGGCAAAAAATGAATGCACTACGCAGTGATTGCAATGCTAGGGAAAAGCCTGAAAAAAAGTTGCTCATGGGAAGTGCTGGAGGTGATTGTCAGTGAGAGCTGTCCGGGAGGAGGGGGATCTGACCAGTTGTAGCGAATATTGGGTGGAGTATCCCCTTGGACAGGGAGTTGGAAAGTGGGCTGGTAGAAGGTGAGGATCCAGGGTTCCAGGATTCCGGTGTGCCTTGGACCATCCACCTGCAGGTAAGAAGAGGTTGCAGAGAGAGGGTTCCATAAACAGAAGAGAGACAGATTCTGCCGCAGATAGTCTGAGCCCTGGTGGGAGGTGGTGGGGCCCAATGGTGGGACAGAGTTTAGCATGGCTGTGATTACATGCCAGGAGTGAAAAGTAGAAACGAAAAAGGAGAAAAAAGCATAGGAGCTGTATTGCCAACTAATGATCACCAGCAGAATGTAAGCTAATGATAGGAAACTCTGTAGCTTGATATCTGTTGGGGGAGGCCAAGTTTTCATGAGTAAGAAAAGAAAGAGGTAAAAGAAACCAAACTCCAGTGCCTCCTGACTGTAGATCAGGCTGGCCTTGGGTCATCACTATAAAGATCCAGGGGTCTTGAGAATTGGTGGTTACAACCAAATCCCTACATTATCCTGTCAAGGCAAGGGACGGGACCAAGCAAGAGGTTTTAAGGCAGATAGGCAAGTGCTTGACCAGCACTGGGTCTTTTCACATGTGGAAACAATGCTCAAGCAAATCCACACTCACAGAGGCATGGCCAGGGTAAGGGGAGGGATCTACCATTAGTGTCAATTTTGGGTGTAGAATTCCAGCGATTTTCAATTGGAAAAATGACCTTACAGGAGGGTTAAAGGTTACAGGATCCCTAGCATTCCTCAGCTGTAAGGTGGAGCATGCCCAGCTCATGGCATCAATGGAAGATTTTTGGCACCAGTGACTGAAGGGTAGAAAAGGGGCCATGGAGGAAACAGAGTAAGCCTTGCAGAGAGAACTTGGGTATGGAGAGCTTATTTAGTGAATATTGGGAGGGTATAGTAGTAAGGGGGTGTGGGAGAAGAGGGAGAAAGGAGGAAGCTGGCTCTTGAGAAGAGTAGACAGAGAAAGAAAAGGGGAAGAGGGGCAAGATCAGTTTGCCTTGGAGGGAACAGGGAAATTGGGAGTGGGCACAGCTTGTCTCTTAAAAGGGCATGGTACCCATGTTACAGGGAAGGCCAGAATAATAATTATAATAATAATTGCTCTGGCTAGAACTTTGAGGACCATAATAGATATGGAAATATTGGTCATCCTTGTCTTGTTTCTGATTTTAGTGGAATAACTTTGCCTCATTGATTCTTTGTATTGCTGTCTTTGTTTCCATTTTATTGATTTCAGCCCTCAATTTAATTATTTACTGCTGTCTTCTCCTCCTGGGTGAGTCTGCTTCTTTTTGTTCTAGAGCTTTCAAGTATACTGTTAAGTCACTAATATAAGATTTATCTACTTTCTTTATAAGGCTCTTAGTGCTATGAACTTTCCTCTTTGGTTTCAAAAGTTCCCATAAGTTATGGTATTTTGTGCTTTCATTGTCACTGAATTCTAGGAAGTTTTTAGTTTCTTTCTTTATTTCTACCTTGACCCAAGGGTGATTCAGTTGAACATTGCTCAATTTCCATGAATTTGTAGACTTTCTGCAGTTAGTGTTTTGTTGAATTCTAACTTTAAGCCATGGTCATCCGACAAGATACATGGGTTTTTTCCACATTTTTTTCATATAGGTTGATGTTTGCTTTGTTACTTAGTATGTTTCAACTGAATTTGTTAATATTTATATGAATTTCAGTGAGCAGTTTATTTATCCACTTAAAAATCAAGTGTCTTAATTTTTGTGTAACTTTCTATACATTAAATATACCAATTCCTTGTCAAAAATGAGCAACTCTAACTTGACTCTAGAGGGGTTCCCAGGTGTCCAAGA
>LOEQ01008857.1:51046-67725 GCA_001685075.1 Bramus lutescens
AGGTGGAAATTTTTAATAATAATAATAATAATAATAATAATAAATTAATAAAAATATCTTATGAAATAAAATAAATCCTTCACTTTGAACCACAAAATAACTAAATTGAAATGTGAAATTGTGGAACTCATGATTGAGGAACAGCTACCCATTTATTGTAAACTGCCTGGATAGAAAATGTTCCTGGAGCACAGCACCAACACCCACACCCTGAACTGCTTCTGACTCTCTTGTTTTGGTTGTAGGGCTCACCTTTTAGGGTTGAGCCATCTCTACAGCCCTCTCTGTGTCCATGCTATCTCATGACAGTTTCATAGTCCTCATAGTTGATTTGGTCATAATCTGATATAAATCCAGTATGAATATTAAGGGAAAAATGACATAAACTCTACTATTCAATGTAACTTTAGCAGTGGTAGGACAATTTTTCAACTCTTTTCTGTGATCCTTAAGATCACAAAAATATTATCTAGCCCTTGTTATGATTACACAATGGAGAGGTTTCACACTGTCTTTATTTTCTCTCTAGTTTTCCTAACAAACATCTCTCATGAAGTCTAGGTTAAACATTATGAAGCTCACTCTATCATTCAGAAAGAATGAATGATTCATTGATCGCTGGTGTCGTCACTCTTTCTGGCAACTAGCTCTAAGGTTATGTGTACCTACTAATGGAAGCCTCGGGATGGCAAGGCAATAGCATTTATTGATGAAATGTCTAAAGGTGAAAAATGCAGTTGCAATTTGGTGTGAGGTTCTAATTGGAGTCAGTTTTATCCATAACAGTCGACAAGCAGTTCCATTTGTTTTGTCTTGTGAGCCAGTACACTAAAGGCAGCTATCACTGGAGAAGCTTCAGTGGTAGATTGTGGGTTCTTCACAGATGTCCGGATGGTACAACAGGAGTAGAGCTCTTCTCTCCATGGCTTCCTTACCAGGCTGAGCACAGCTTTCCCCAGGGCCACATGGATCTCTAGCTTTCCCTGTGAAGGAAACAAAATCTCTGCAGAGTCATTGTCTTCCCAGCCTCACAAACCGCTGAGGTCAGCATCACTTTCTCCACTTTAGAGTTTAAGAATATGAACCTCAAGATCTCAGGAAACATGTAGAATATTTTAAAACTAAAACATGGTGGTATTTGATCACCATGGTTCTTATTTCATTATGCATCTATAGATTTAGACTGGAGCCTCATTGGTGTTAAATATTTGCTTAGAAATGAGATGTAGTTGCTTATTTTTAATCAATAAATTTTCCCTCCTCATTCCCACAAAGATTAATTGATGAAATTTACGGCTATGCCCCCTGCCATCATGCCTGTCCTCATTCACACTTTGGTTATCTAAACTTCTCATGATGTACTATTTCAGGGCTGCCACTGGCATCATCTTCTAAGTTGCCCAGATGCACAGTGAGCTCAGCTTTGTACTAGGAAGTATGATGACCCAACATTTTTTAGCGGCTTCTCTGGAGTCCTCCCAGCCTCTCCAACAAGTCCTTGTTAGGGAGACATGACACTTTGTTCTACCCCATCAGTCTTCACAAGGGAAATGAAAATTGGATGTTGCATTCACCATTATTACACATCCGTTCCTCCCTCTCACTCTCGAGTTACTCTTGATCAGGACCTCTCTTTTACTATGGCAACCTGAATCTCCATTTGGTAGCTCATGTAGATCTTTGTCATCTGGATCCATCTTTGTGACAACACGCAGCTATAAACTCCTTTCTTTATACATTGAGTCAATTTTCATCCATCTCCTTAAATTACTTAAAGTTATATTTTGTGACGGGTCAAGAGGGGATTTGTGGTACATATTTATTTTCTAAGTCAGTGAATAATGAAGAGCCTGGAACCACTTTTATTGTGATCAAACATAAAGTAATGAAAATATAATCTAATAACATTTCAGAGATTTCATAAATATCTATTTTGGGGTCAGCAAGATGTATCAGAAGCATCGGATATAGGTACTTGCTCTCAAACCTGATGATCTTAGTTTGATCCCAGGAAGAACATAATGGAAACATATAAGTGGTCCCCAAAAGTTGTCCTTGACCTCCACAGGTGTACCCACACTTACATATAAATACACATGAGTTAAATATATAAATAAATGTTTAAACTTTATTTTTATAATTTGTACTCAGTATCTGAAATCTCTTTTCTTTGGAACATTACATGTATCAGTTATATAAACATAATTTTATCAAATACCTTCAGACTTAGAGCAAGTAAATATACTTATATCTGTAAACCACTCAACATACTTACTAATTCTATTTTTTCCTGAAATGTGGGCAAGAAGATGTTGAAATGTTGTTAAATTTACAAAGGAAACTTGATAGCTTTCAGTGGCATTTGTTTCAAACACTTCAGTCTGTGGTATTGGCTCCCATTGACCACACAGTAGGAAGGTAAAAACACCTGACATAAACTGCCTATATACATGAACTTTTTGTACATATTTTAATAAAAATACCTTACTATTTAGAAACATCAGAACCAATACCAGTTTATCCAAGAAGTCATGAGTTTCATCAGAGTTATCTTTTAAACACTGTATAATTGAAGGATTTTTATTGCCAATGGGGGCAGATTATAAAAGCATTCCCCATAATTTGTAACTAGGTAATGATGACATACCTGTCCAGACCATGAAACTAATAAAAATATTTCCAAATTGCAAACCCTTGAAAGAAAAATCCTAGATGAATAAAGCCACTCAAAAAGTACTCAAGGGAGTACTTGGACAGAAAGTACATGGGAATACAAATGCATTTAAGTAATGATGCAGAAAATTTTAAACCTCAGTGCAATTTGCACTTAACTAATGTGTGCAGAACCAAGTCTGAATATCAAGGATGCATATGGGACAAATCATTATATAAGTAGCTTTACAAATCCTCTGATCCTGATGAGAGAACATGTGATCCACATGAAAGAACAATAACTTGGTAAACTGCAAGTGCTCCTAGACTGACGAGACTTGAAGAAGAAGGAAGAGTAATTCACTGTACACACAGTTTCACACCAAGAGCAGGTGAGTATTTGGTTCTAGATACATTGTATTCAATTTCAAACTTCTTGCAATTTTAAGCAGGTCAGAGTCTCTCTGTCAATGTTCTTTTATTTAAAAGAGTAATTAACCAAGAGAAATTCATGAAGCATTTCACATATGATCTGTTCAGCACCCAATCACAATGTGCTAATTCTACTTACTCCTCCATTTGGAATACATGTCCTAGGAGCTGGAGTATGGCATTGTTGTCTGAAGAAATGAAAAACAGAAAGCTAGATAATGCATTCTGGGTAGAGGATTAAATACTGCTATTGAAGAAGAACACAGCCCTCATACTAAATCCAAAGGAAAAGCCCCTAGCCCTAACAGAAGACAAACAGAAGCTTCTGAGAGGACAGCCTCTTATCTGAGATACCAAGCATGATATAAAGTCATGTGAAAAGTCAAGATGGTATTTCAGATTAAAAACATATGTGTAGGCACAAATGATATCCCCTGAAGTCTATATAGAGATAAGAGCTAGGGAGCAAAGAGATGGAGGCTGAAGAGAAAAGAGGAGATTGCATAAGAAATTTATGCAATTGCAGCTCTGTTCCTGTAGAGACAAAGTGAGGTCTTGTGTAACTCATGTCTCATTTACTCTTCAATCATTTTGATGGACAAGTTACAGAATATTAAGAATTAATGGGTTTATCAAAGCATCAATAGGTCAGAGCAGTATCATGACTATGGAGGAGCATGATAGAGCATAGCACTGAGGGGACTCACATGGAGCATGTGCTGTGGGAGAGTGTAGGCGGACGAGACTGGCAAAAGTTATAATGTTTTCATTGACTTATGCCTTGAATGTACTTTGTATCCAAAGATACTTTTTCACCACATCTGTGTATGCTTACCAACAGGGAGGTTTGCAGACACCATTTGTTCAACTTTTCTCAGTAGGTCACATGTTCAAGAACAAGCACTTCAGGCTAACTGATGAAGTTGTTCTTAATTTTGAAGCCGATAACAGGATACATTAAAATGAGGAAATACATGAACAATAAACCCTTTTGCTTCAAGGAGGAAATTTTCTGTGTTTTGTTCTCATAGTAACTCAGTGTGGTGTGTGGAAAAGGAACTTGACAAACAGGTCAGCTTTCATTAGTTGTAATGTCCTCAGAAGCCAAACAGGGGAATGATAAAAGATCTAAACTCAGAAAATGGAGGACGTGAGAACAGAATGAGAAAATGCTTGACAAATATCCTGTAGCATCACCTACCACAAAACCTTCACATTTTATGTTTCTAAGCATAGAAGAACAAGAAAACATTCTAACTAAAGACAATAATGATAGATAATCACAATAATACACAGAGCTAACAGAGAACTCATTGGGACTTATGGAAAACTACAAAAAAACTTACAGGGCCAGTGAGCTGCCTTTGAGAACTACAGGGACTAAAGAAAACTTTAAGCACTAAGTGAGAATTTCAATAGATGCATCAATTGGAGAAGATAGCAGTAGTTCCTAATAATCAAAGTGGCCTGAAAATGAGATGGACCATCACACAGAAGGTGGCTAAATGGTCAGAGAAGTGAAGGGACATGCTGGTTGAAGGGCAGAAGGAATTTATTGTTAGGCTGAAAAGTAATGGGCCTAATGCATAGCAAACCGTTTACAGATTGTTTAGAATATACATTAGAGGAAGAGATGAAATGATATATGAAGAGTGGAAAAATAATAGATAGGAAAATTTAATTATTTCTTAAAGTCAGAAGCAGGGGAAACAATATTAAAATTAGATTTATATACACACAAATGGAAAAAGGTAAATTAATGCAAGTATACCATCAAGGTTGGAGAAATAAATAAGTAGTTAAGAGCACTTGCTGTCATTGAAAAGAACTGGAATTTGATTCCCAACCCTCCTCTGGTGCTTTGCAACTTTCTGTAAACCTAGATCCAGAAGAGGACACAACTTCCTCAGATCTTTGTGGACAATGAACAAACTAGGTGCACAAAAATGCATTTACATGGGAAGATGGGCCTCAGGACC
The DNA here is from genome assembly GCA_001685075.1 of Bramus lutescens. Classification (NCBI taxonomy): domain Eukaryota; kingdom Metazoa; phylum Chordata; class Mammalia; order Rodentia; family Cricetidae; genus Bramus; species Bramus lutescens. The sequence continues at coordinate 56,110 of LOEQ01008857.1, forward strand.
AACAGTGACAGGGAAGGAATACCATTGTTACCTCAAGACCAGCAGTCACGGGGAGAGAATGTGACAGTCTCCAAGAACTTGCTGTCAGAAAATATGAAGACTCCATGCCTTGTAAGGAGAAGTTTATTCTGTGACGGTTAATTTCATGGTTGCTTTCTATCTATATTCCCTATGCAAGATGTAAACTCTAGAAACAAAGGCTCATTTAGGAAATTGGTATCAAATTTCACAGGGAAAATGCTCAGGGCCTTTTGGGGCCATTAAACATTGAAAACTGACAGAGTTGGACCTTGGAGGAAGTGATTTCTCTTAACAAGGACCTTCTGAAGGGATTACATCATTCTTAGGAGTGACTTCCACTCTTGTCCTGTAAATACTTTTTTCTAGCTATTCTATTATGCAGCTTCAACTTTTCAAGACAGTTTCATTACCTCTGCTCATATTGGCAACCATGTCAGTCGAGGGTATTTAAAGAATTCAGGAGCTCATTCCTATCATGATTCCCGTCAGTGAAGAGATGAATATCCGCACAAAAGACCTCCGCAGCATGTTGCCATTGATTTTGGTAGATAACTCAGTCTGTGTGACAAAGGTGTCCTCTGGAAAAGGCTTGCAATAAGAAGAACTTGTCAGGGGCACTAAGGGGGAAGGGAGAAAATGTGTTGGAACAATTAAAGCCAGTCAAACTGAACAAAGGTGGCTAAGGGAGTTTTAGAAGTCAAGAAATAGAATAAAGCCTGCTGCTGTTCTTAATACACATTTTCAACCCTTTTGGTCAACCATTTTAAACAAGCTATTTTATTTAAAAGCATTCTCTTCCCAGAGTTCTCATTTGGGGAAAGATGAAAAATCAAAGTTTCAAACCAAGTGAGAGATATTGCACAATTTCTAATCACCAATCCCCATGAAAGGAAATGCCAGTTAAAACTAAGAGGCTTGCACATGCTGTATTAAGAATACCTGGTTCTAGGTAGTGCACCATAGAAGTAAAATATAGCAAATACGTTCCCTGTTGAGGAGTTTAATCTTGTTGTGGGACAAAGTCAATAAAACTCATGAAGAAGCTGCTGCAGCGTCTCAGATGCAGCTTGGTGGACTGGATCTGAGATTGCTTTGTTCCTTTGCCTCTTTCACGTCCTCTCAGAACTATTAACTATTAACACAGGCAGTATAAGTAGGAAACTCTGTTAAGTCTACACAGAATTCAGCAGCCATATTATACGAAATCTTCCTTTGCTGATTGTGTTGTCAATCTGCTCTGCTGGTTGTTCAGTCATAGCAAATTGAGGCAAACCAAAAGTGGAGTCTGAACCAGTGATAGGCTTTGGTCACAAAAATGTTCAATATTGTTTCCCAGATCCTACCAATTGCTGCAATCTGAGAAGAGGGGATACTAACAGGTAGAGACTGCTTGAGGACAGGCAAATTGCTACTTCTTTCACTACAGGCTTTGAGGAGCTTAAGTCAGTTATAAAAATTAAGTTCATTTAATAAAAATTCCCTTAAAATGACTCACCAAAATGCTGAATTCTGTCTAGACTTAACCGAGTCTCCTACTTATATTGGCCGTGTTAATAGTTAATAGTTCTGAAAGGAAGTGAAGGAGGCAAAGGAGCAAAGCAATCTCAGATCCAGTCCACCAAGCTGCATCTGAGACGCTGCAGCAGCTCCTTCATGAGTTTTATGAGTGTTTACAGTAATCACTTTTTGTTTAATGATGTAAACAGATTAAATATAGTGTGGATATATATATAAAGCTATATCAACTTCAGAAATATACAGCAGATTTTGTAGCAAAGGAAGTTACTAAAATAGAACTGTAATGATACTGCTTTTGTATTTTAGTAAATAAAGCTTGCCTGAAAATCAGAAAGTAAAGCAGCCCCACTGGTCAACCTTACAGAGCAGGCAGTGGCAACATACACCTATAATCCCAGTAGCCACAAGAGTTTGCCATAGAAACCAGGCAGTACATGCCTTTACTCCTAGTAGTGCACACCTTTAATCTCATCTCTAGATAAGAATATAAGGTAAGAGGAGACAGTGCACAGACAGTCTCATTTTGAGATTTGTAGATCACTATTTAGGACTGAGATAGAGGTAAGACCCAGTGGCTGGCTGGTTTGCTTTTCTGACCTTCAGGTTGAATCCCACTTTCTGTTTCTGAGTTCGTAATTATTCATGCTACATGTGGTGACCAATATTTGGGGTATAGATCATGAGAAAACAGTTTGCCTGAGACTTTGTAACCACCAATACAGGCCAGAGCTGCACACAGGTCTCCCACTGGAGATGCCCATAGGGCTCCAGCCCCACCCAGTTAGGATTCTTTTCTTTTTCTTAATCTTTCTCCACCCCCAAAACCAAGAGTTGCAAGCTATCCCCGAACCCACTTCTTGCACTGATGTCAACCTAGACAACTGCCTTGAAATTCAGCCAGGTTTTTACTATTCTAGGAAGCAACAATAAGCCTCACATCTTCCTCAACATCATTGGTAGATTTGGTAAGACAATTTAGAATTTTTAAAGGGAGAAATTAGTTTAGTTAAAAGAGAGAAATTTTCCCACATTAAAAAATAGGGAAAACATTATAATGGAGGGATTTAGGTCACTGTATGATGATATGCTAGACAGTTTAAAATGGAAAGATTCAGTGAGAGCTTATCTAATTTAGATGGGATTCATGTGATGTCAATTATAAAAATTATCAGCCTTGTGATTTTGCCTTATCACTAAAACGGTTGATTAATTTGAGTGCTAAGATAGGCCTTAGAAAAATCTAATAAAACAAATAACAGAGACAGTAAAATCCAGACAGAATAATTTAATGAAGAAATAATTTTCAGCATAGAATTATAAGAATAGAAAAGAGCAGTCTAAAATTTTCAGACAACCTTTAATATATCAGGTAATCATATAGGAATTGTCAAATGGCAGAGGCTCTGTTTCAGGAAAATGGACTCCTATGCCATTGTGGCATTCTGAATCCCATCGGGATTGTGGGAAGTATGGCAAAGGCAGTCATTGTGATAATTAATGTAGGTCAATGAGGAATCTTTATGGCAATCCTTTCCCATTGGGAAACTCCCTGAAAGGCCTCTCACAAGCCCTTATGCCAAATCCAGTCCCTAGACTAAATTTAATTCAGTCATTTATTGTCATCATAGAAGAAATTGCTTCCCAGAAAAATTAAAAAATCTAATACCTATTGCCAGAAACCATACTGCTCTGAATAATAGAACAGCAATAGAAGGGAGAGCAGAAGATTCAGGATAAATCATAAAACTAGTATTTTGACAAACATCTATAAATGAACAAATACCAAAATTAAAATTGTGAATAAATGACATCATGATTGAAGGAATGATAGACACGTGCATATGTAACAATAGTTTCATCAGAAACGTGCCATCCAAGTTGCCCTCTTCAGTATGTAAATATTCAGTTTTTAGAGATTGGAACTTTATCTCAGGTAATACAGAAAGTGAGTTGAATGCATAGGGCCAGAAGGACAGAGAGAAATATTAAAATTATATGTAGCTAACATAGCCATGAATTTTTGAGGATGTGATTTGTTACAGAAATTGAATACTCAGATTAATGTTCCCCAATTATAGAAACAAACTATAAATTAACATTTGCTTCTGCAAAAAATATTAGAAGGAAATAAAGAACAAGCATCAACCACTCAGGATGCACAACAACAGGGTACAACAGTTGCTGATATTTAAAAAGCACCAACAGTCATACCTTTAAAATGATTTACAGGCAAACCAGTATGGCTGAAGAAATAGCCTTTAACAATAGAAAAACTGCAGGCTTTAGAACAACTGGAAAAGGAGCAACTAGATATTCAGCATATTTAAGAATCAACTAGCCTTTGGAATTCTCCTATATTTGTTGTTAAAAAAATCTGGTAAATGGAGAATGCTAACAGTTTAAGAGATGTCATGTTAATAAGATTATTAAGACAATGGGCTCTCTATAGTCTAAAATTCCTTTGCCTTTTCTGTTGCCTAAAGGACATTCTCTAATAGTTATTGATTTAAATGACTCTTTCTTCACTATACCTTAGCAAGAAAAATATAGAGAAAATTTTGTTTTCACAATGTGTACTTAGAATAATTCTCAGCCTGCTAAAAGATATTAATAGAAGGTTCTCCCATAGGGAATGCTAACTATCCACACTCTGTGCCAATATTTTGCAAGTCAGCCATTGGAAATAACTCATAAACAATTTCCTGAATCTATAATTTGCCATTACATGGACCATATTTTACTAACCAGTTCAAATGTAGATAATTTAGAAAGAATTTTGGAAGAAGTAAACAAAATTATGAATTGTTGGCACATGGCTTGGTACCTTTCTCAGCAGGGTAGGTCACATCTTCCTTCTTCTGTGATCTGGGCAGGACTAGGGGAAGAGTTTCCTTCTTCCCAGAATTCTTCTGCTCTCATTGCCCCACCTCTAATTCCTGTCTGGTTGACCCACCTATACTTTCTTCCTGGCCAATCAGCATTCATTTAAAACATGATTGACAGAATATAGATAATTCTCCCACACCACTTCCCCTCTTTTTTTTAAACAAAGGAAAATATACATAGTCCATTTTTTGCTAATGTGGGTGTCATATTTCAGGCTACTTCTGGTTGGTTGTGGGTGTTAATAAACTTATGGGGAACTAAGATTATGTGGAAACAAAAGCAAAATCTCTTCTCCAAAGTAACATATTTTGAGTTCAATTTTGAAGTCAAGGTATTTTCAAAATACCTATCTTGGATTAATTCAGCAACATTTATAAGCAAAATCTTTTAGCAGCTATTGCTCCTTCCTCAGCATTCAAACAATTCAAAGAGAGCATAATAACATCCAATATCAACATTTTCTGTGTACTTTCCAACTTTATGTGCCTTTATTTTAACCTCTATTTCTTTTTACTTTTTGGCTTTTTGAGACAGGTTCTCTTTGTATCTTTGTCCTGGAACTCACTCTGTAGACCATGCTGTCCTTGACATCAGAGATCCCCCTGTCTCTGCCTCCTCAGTGCTGGGATTAAAAGTGTGTGCTACCATACCTTGAACTCAAATAAATCTGTCTGTCTCTGCCTCCCAGGCATGGGGATTAAAAGTGTGTGCTACCACATCTTAAAGTCACAAAGGTCAGTCTACCTCTGCTTCCCAAGTGTTGGGATTAAAGGTGTGTACCACCACACCCAACTACTCTCTTTCTTTCTTTAATATTTTAAGGACTTTAACCTTTTTCTATCCCAAGCCAGCATATATTTTTAACACACTGTTAACCATTTGAAGGTTTTCTTCATCTTTGAATCTATCTTTACTTTATACCCCTCTCTTTTTCTGACCACATGAGTCTTCAATGTACTAAGCAATATGGGTAGGATTAAAGCCATGGCTTTGACAGCTGGATCCAGCCCATTTCTTAGCTTTCTGCAATTCCAGGCTCATGGCAGAGATACCAGCTGTAGCCATGTTTATTGCCAAAATTCTATGGCATTTCAAGGTCCCTGCCAGCAAGCAAGCTGCAACACTGTGTTCACAAACAACACTCAAATGTTTTGTAGTCAGACCACTTGACTGAAAGAGTCAGAATTTACCCTGGCAGGATGGCCCAGAAAGCTGGCATTTTAAAATGGTGCATTTTTTCCTACTATGGCTGAAAATCGAAAAGCATGCTATTATCTTTTTATCAACACTATTTAACTGTTTCTTGGCAGGACCTCTTAAAGAGCTGCAGGGTTTTGCAGCTAAAGCTGAGTCAGGAAGCTTCTCTTAAATGAGAGAGCTTGCCTCTAGCAAGCAGAGCAGATCTGAGAAACTGCTGCCACCAAGAAGGCATGCTTTACTCTATTCTTTTCTCAGCTTTCTCAGGCTTTCTGTGGATGCAGTTATCCACATAGGGCAGCCATTCTGTAACATGAGGGCCTGCTTTTGGGGTTTCTGTCCTGCCCAGATCACGGAAGAAGAAAGATGTGACCTGCCTCACTGAAAAAGGTACCAAGCCATGTGGCTAACATATACTAGAATAATGGGCTGGTATATGTTATCAGAGCTAATACGAAGCCTTAGCTAATGGGCCAATCAGTTTATATCTAATGTAGTACTTCTGTATGATTCTTTGGGCTAAACGGCTGTGGGAACTGGGCAGGACAGAAACCCCAAAAGCAGGCCCTCATGTTACACAATTCCATTCTAGTTGTGGTTAGTGGCATGTCAGAAATCCATTTTATTTAAATGGCATATACATTCCATGTATGTATATGTATATATATATATATATCATTATACAGTTTCTACATATGTATGGCAAGCTTATATAAAAAATTAATTCTGTTTTGTGGCTCTTTCTGCATCATTTTTTGATCAACTACTATAAAGCGAAACTCAGTTTCTGTTGCCATGATAGTGTCTGGCTCCTTATCTCCTCTTGGGAATGGGACTCAACTGACTTCGTCTTCAAGTCTCCTCGAACATTTCATTGAGAACTAGAGTAGCTAAGAGATTATAAATAGAATCTTAATGTGAATCTCAGAAAGTAAGGCTTTTGGTTGCAAAACCTAAATGTTTGATATAAATTAAAACCAAAAGAGGTTATTATTTTAATATGTTCATGTAAATTAAAAACATTTATTTGTTGAGTTTGCTTTTATCAACAATTCCTCATCTCTTCTATAACAGAAAAGGGGTATTAGTGCATTTTCCTAAGGAACTAATTTTGCTTAGAAAATTATCAATTTTCTTCCTGCATTTAATTTCTTCTATTTTGTGGTGCAGGTAAACAAACAACCTGGTACTTTGTGTCATTAATAGACATAAAAATTAGCTATGGTAGGAAAGCTGCTTGTGACAAAGACCTTTTAACAGAGGGATAGAAACTAATAAGGATGTTGCTAAGTGCAATGACTCATACCGCTTCCTGTGTGGCAAATGTTGTTATCTTTATTCCTGCTTAAGAGTTTATTTCAGGAGTTTTTATACTGAAATGTAGCAGTCACAAACCTATTCTGTTTTTTTTTTTACTAATATCCCTAGTTTCTCAGAAGGAGGTGATTTCCAAGTTTGATCTTTTTTAAGTCAGACCCAAAGGATAATATTGAAGTTAGATGGCCAAGAGTTCTTTCCAGAAGATTCCATGAGAGTGAAGGTAGTCTTCTTCATGTTGTTGTCTTTCTTACCCCACTGGGTGATATCTGAGGGATGTCCACATGGACTTGGTTATAATAGATGCCACACAGAACTCCATTATAAAAAAAACTTTATCCCAGCATTTCTTTCTTATTCACTTTGATCTTAAAACTCTGTCCAGTTCAATTATAGCTTAAGAAAAGGGGTCCATAACAGATAAAGAGAATAAATTCATAATATAGTAGATGAAAATAACTTAAATTTTACTTAAGAGCAACTTTAACATTTGTTATAGCTCATCACATTGCTAGCAGTCATTTATCAAAAAAGTGGGCCAAAACATAATTTGGCATGAAATTAAAGGAGGAGAGTTCATTATAATCTTTTGATCTGTTATCACTAGCAAACATTGAATATTCATCAGCAATTTATCACATTTAACTTTCCATATTACTATTGTCATTTTTGTTTGTTTTGTTCTAATTTTGTAACAGAGTTACTATTTTGATGAGATTCTTTAGCTATTTGATTATAACATTAATGTGAAGCTTTGATTTTCTAAATTAGTATAACATACCTTAGCTGTCAATATGCCTAGTGTCCACAGTAAACTTTTCATTCTTTAAAGGCTTAAAGCTCTTGTCGTACAGGTCTTTCATTTCTTTAGTTTGTGGTACCCCAAAGTATTTTATGTTATTTGTGGTTATAGTGAATGGTAATGTTTCTCTGATTTCCTTCTCAGCACCTTTATCATTTGTATATATGAGGTCCTCTGATTTATTTTTTTGAGTTGATCTTGTGTGCTGCCACATTACTGAAGGTGTTTATCAGCTGAAAGAGTTTTCCCATAGAATTTTTGGGTCACTTGTATATACTATTGTATCACATGCACCTAGTGAAAGCTTGATGTCTTCCTTTCCAGTTTGTATTCTCTTGATCTCCTTTTGTTGTCTGATTCTCTAGCTAGAACTTCCAGTACTATGTTGAATAGATATGTAGAGTGGACAGCCTTGTCATGTTCCTGATTTCAGTGGGATACCTTTGAGTTTCTCTCTATTTAAGTTGATTTTGGTTGTCAGTTTGGTCTATGTTGTTTTATTAAGTTTAGATATGTTCCTTGTATCCATGATCTCTCCAAGACTTTTGTCATGAAGAAGTATGGGATTTTGTCAAATTCTTTTTCAGCATATAATGAGATGATCATATGTTTTTTATTTTAGTTTTTTTATATATTGTATATACATTGACAGATTTTTGTATATTGAACCATCACTGCATCTCTGCGATAAAACCAACTTCATCATGGTGGATGATTTTTTATGTGTTCTTAGATTTGTTTTGCCAGTAGTTTGTTGAGCAATTTTACATCAATATTTACAGGGTTCATGAAGAATATTGGTTTGTAATTCTTTTTCTTTATTGATTTTTTGTGTGGTTTCAGTATTAGGGTATCCATAGCCTCATAAAATAGAGTTTGACAATGTTCCTTTTGTTTCTATTATGTGGAACACTTTGAGGAGTATAGGTATTAGCTCTTTGTTGACGTTCTGATAGAATTCTGCACTGAATCCATCTGGCCCTGAGTTTTATTTAATTTTATTTATTTATTTTGGTGGGGAGGCTTATTACAACTGCTTCTATTTCCTTATAGGTTATAGGTCTATTTAATTTGTTTATCTGATTTAATTTTGTTATGTGGAAATTATCTAGTAAATTTTGCATTTCTGTTACATTTTTGAATATGGTGGAGGACAGGTTTTTGATGTATGACCTAATTATTCTCTGGATTTCCTCAGTGTCTGTTGTTATAGCCATCTTTTCATTTCTGATTTAGATAGTTTGGATGTTCTTTCTCTGTCCTTTCATTAAATTAGATAATAGTTTTTCTGACTTGCTGATTTTCTCAAATAACCAGCACTTCATTTTTTGATTCTTCGTATTGTTTTATTTGTTTCTATTTTTATTGATTTTAGCCTTCAATTTGATTATTGGTGTCTACTCCTCCTCGATGAGTTTGCTTCTTTTTGGTCTAGAGCTTTCTGGTGTGCTGTTAAGTCACCGAAGTGAGATTTCTTCACTTTCTTTATGTAGACACCTAGTGCTATGATCTTTCCTCTTAGCACTGCTTTCATAGCATCCCATAGTTTGGGGTATGTTGTGTTTTCATTTTCATTAAATTCTAGGAAGTATTTGATTTCTTTATTTCTTATTTCCTTGATTCAGGGGTGATTTAGCTGAGCACTGTTCAGTTTACAAGGGTTTGTAGGCTGTATACAATTAGTGTTGTTGATGAATTCTAACTTTAAGCCATGGTGATCTAATAAGATACAAGGGTTAATTCCATTTCTTTTAATCTGATGAGGTTTGCTTTGTTACTGAGTATGTGGTCAATTTAGACTAGGTTCCATGAGGTGCTGAGAAGAAAGTATATTCTTTTGTATTTAGATGAGATATTCTATGTCTGCTAAGTTCATTTGAGTCATGACAGCTATAAGTTCTCTATTTCTTTGTTAAGTTTCTGTCTGTTTTACCTATCCATTGGGAAGAGGGGGTGGTGAAGTCTCCTACTGTTAAAGTGTGGGGTTTGATGTGTGATTTAAGCTTTAGAATGTTTATATGTGGTTGCTCTTGTATTTAGGGCATAGATGTTTATGATTAAGACTTCATCATGATGGATTTTTCCTGTGATGAATATGACATGTCCTTCTCTATCTCCTCTGATAGATTTAAGTTTGAAATTAATTTTCTTAGCTATTAGGATAGTTGCACATGCTTGTTACTTAGGTTTTATTGGTTGGAAAATCTTGTCCCAACACTACTCTGAGGTAGTGTCCACCTTTGAGGTTTAGATGTGTTTCTTGTGTGCAGCCAGATGGATCCCTTTTGTTATTCATTCTGTTAGACTGTCTTTTTAAAGGATGATTGAATCCACTTGTATTAAGAGATATTAATGACCAGTAATTGTTAATGCCTGTTATTTTTTGGTGGTAGTCTTTGTGTCCTTTTCATCTTTGGGTTTTGCTGATGTGATGTTTTCTACTGCCTGTGTTTTTATAGGTGCAAGTAGTTTCCTCAAGTTGGAGTATTCTCTCCAGAATTTTCTAATATTTAAGGCTAGGTTTGTGGATAGATAGCTTTTAAATCTGGTTTTGTCATGGAGTATCTTGTTCCATGTATGATAACTGAATGCTTTACTGGGTATAGGAGTCTGGGCTTGCATCCACAGTGTCTGATATATCTGCCTTTGTATTTATTTGGACTTTTTCCTTTGGAGCTCTTTTTTTTATTCTGTATTTTAGTGTGTTGGTTGTTTTTATGATGAGGGGACATTTTTTGGGGGGGTCAAGTCTATTTGGTGCTCTGTACATTTCTTATACCTTCATAGGCATATCGTTTTTTTAGGTTGGGAAAGGCTTTTTCCTATGATTTTGTTGAACATATTTTCTATCCCTTTGATAAGGTGTTCTCATTATTCAATCCCTATTATACATAGATTTGGTCTTTTATGGTGTACAGGATTTCCTGGAAGATTTGTGTTAAATGTTTAATGAATTTAAAAGTTTCTTTGACTGATGAATTTCTTTCCTTTGCCACATCTTCAGCTCTTCAGATTACCTCTCCCATTTCTTGTAATCTTTTTGTTATGCTTGCATCAGTAGTTTCTGTTAATTTACCCATATTTTCCATATCCAGAATTCTCTTGGTTTGGAATTTCTTTTTTGACTTTCTTTAAGTTTTCAAGTTTTGAACTAATTTGAACAGTTTGCCTCACTTGTTTGATTTCTTTTGTTTTCTTAGCTTTCTTTTTTCCATTTTCTTTATTATTATTAAAAATTTCCACCTCCTCCCCTCCNCACATAGCCAGTACATGCACTAGAATCAAAACCCAGCTCCATTGTCCTTGGCTTTTCAGTAAGCTCTCCTTGACAGCCACATTCTGAGAATCTGGTTTGATCACATGCTCCATCAGTCCCAGGCCAGCTGGCCGTGATGAGCTCCCATTAGATCAGCATCATTGCCTCAGTGGGTGGGTACACCCCTCGTGTTCCTAACTTCATTGCTCATGATCTCCCTCCTTCTGCTCATCATTTGGATGGTGGGGGCTCAGTCCCTTGCTCCAATGTGGGTCTTTGTCTCTATCTCCGTCCATCGTCAGCTGAAGGTTCTATGGTGTTATGCAAGATATTCATCAGTGAGGCTATAGGATGGGGCCAGTTGAGGTGTCTACTTCTCAGCTGCTCAAGGAACAAGCTCGGGACATCTCCTTGGACACCTGGGATGCCCTCTAGAATACAGACTCTCATCAACCCTAAAATGGCTCCCTTATTTAAGACATCTAATTCTATGATCCCATATGCACCCTTCCTCCATCACAACCGTCCCATTCCCCCCAAGATCTCCCAATCTTCCCCTTTTCACTTCTCTCTCCCCATTTCCCCTCACCCCCACCCCACTCCACCCCACCCGCAAGCT
>LOEQ01008858.1:0-11468 GCA_001685075.1 Bramus lutescens
ACTCTGCCTTCTTCCTCCCAGCATTCAGTTTAGTTTTCCCCACCTAGCTCTGTTTTGTTCTATTATGGGCTCAAGACAATTTCTTTATTAACCAATGGTATTCACAGCATACAGAGCGGAATCCCACATCATGTACTGTGTAAAATTCAAAATAATGTAGTTAAAGTATCATAAAATATGTAAGGGAGTTGTAGAAGCCAAGAATATTTGAGGTTCAGAGCACACAGACTGCTTGAAGTCTAGGTAGACTGCCTGTCTGCCAAACTCCCCCATTCTCCCACTCTCTGAGTGTCTGCCCACCCTCAGACCTGTACAATCCTAGTCTCTGTGCCCTAGGCTCCAAAATGGAGAAGAGACTCCCTGCTCTACCAGAGGCCATGACAGCTGCCAGAAGTCTAGTCTCCAACTTGAGGAGAGACCCCCTGTTCAGCTACAGGCTACAACAACCAGAAGATCAGAAAGGAAGCATAAGCCAGGAACAAAACACCCATCTAATGAAGACAAACTCAGAATTCTGCAACTAGACCTATAATAACCCAAAATCAGTTGTCTAGAGGCCAGTGTAAGAACAAACCAATAGTCAGGACAATGTGTCACTACCAGAATCCAGTTATCTTACTATTGCAATCCTGAATATTCCAACACAGCAGAAGCACAAGAAAAAGACCATAAAACCAACTTCATGAAGATGATTGAAGTCCTTAAAGAGATGAATAAATCCCTTAAAGAAATTTAGGAAAGAGAAACAAATAGTTGAAGGAAACAAATAAAAATGTTCAAGACCTGAAACTGTAAAAAGAAACAATAAAGAAATCACAAACTGAGGGAACTCTGGAAATGAAAAATCTAAGTTAACCAAACAGGAACTACAGACACTAAGCAGCACCAATAAAACACAAGAAATGGAAGAGAATCTCAGGTGTCGAAGATAAAAATAGAAGAGATGGGTAAATTGACCAAAGAAAATATTAGATCTAAAAAATTCCTGACACAAAAGATCCAGGAAATCAGGGAAATTATGAAAGACCAAACCTAAAAATAATAGTAGAAGAAGAATCAATCGCAAGTCAAAGGCCTAGAAAGCATTTTCAGCAAAATCATAGATTTTTTTTTTATAATAATCTAAACAGAATACCTCTCCCATCTGGAGGATGCAGAAGTTGTGGCAAAGGTCAACATTGGACCAATGAATGTAGACCAACAAGAAACAGGAAAGGCAACCCTTTGCCATCAGTGAATGTCTTGGGTGGCATCTCACAGGCCTCCATATCAAATTTGGTTTAGTCATTCCCTGTCATCATGGGGGAAACTTTTTCACAGAGCAATTAAAGGACCTAATGCCCATTGTAAAAAAAAAAAGACATTCTGCTCTGGATGACAGAATGGCTTTATAAGATTAAAAAAAATTCAGAAGAAACCATAAAGCAGCTAATATTTTGGCAAACTTCTATAAATGATCAAAGACCAAAGTTAAAAATATGAATAAATTATATTATCATTGAAGATCTTGCAGACTTTAAAGATGTGTTGACCTCTTTATGTGTTACATTGGATAAGAGGTTTCACTTTTCTTTCCTCATGAGAAAAAAAGCTATAGATACCATAAAAATTGATAAAGATTAGATTTGAACAAGAAAAACCTCTTAATTAGAAGAGATGATAGTTCATCAGGCAGCATAACCATTCAATCTAAACCAATTTATAAAGCTAACAAATGCTTTTCATTTCATCAGATATAACTTACCAAAAGGGAACCTTCCCAAAGTTAGGGTTGGGGCAGGAGTTTGTTTTTGTCTTTTCAGGAGAATGAAGACATCCAGCTAAGAAACCTGAAAAACAATGGACAGATTAGATATGTGAAGAAAAAGGACAAATCGTCCAGAAAAGAAAAGTCTCAAGAAAAGGAAGAAATTGGCCTATTGATATATCACATATCCAACAGGATAAAATGTCACATATCTTCCCAAATGTTTGTTTCTGCTGTTCTCTTCAGATGCATAATGCATATGGTCTTTTTGTAGTCCCAGTTCAATCAAGAATTAAAGCTGACTTTGGAGTTAGAGTGTGGCTCTCTCCTTCTCTAAACCCTTGTTTACATGTTTGTTAAAGGGAAAATCCAGAATCTCTGTATCGTGTCAAAGACTTACCTGATATGGGACAGAAGAAAAAGCAAAATTTAGGGAGTATTTTTTTGCCACTAATCTCATAGTTCTTTAGTTTTATTTTGACTCTTTAAAACTTTTCTTAGGTATAAATACTTTCTCAAATTTATAAGATTAATATTTAAACTTTTTGTCATGATATTAATGGTCATATCGAGTACTAAATACTTCTAGAAAAAGACTTCATCTGGTTTCCTGTACATGATTTCAGGTTTGGGTCTCTATCAGGTAAAAAGGAATTAAGTTTTGTACTCTGGATGTACATAACAAATTATGGTTCTTTAACCTCTTCAAGATCTGCTGCATAAAGCATTTAAAATGTTTAAGTTTTCTGCAGTGAACCGTGACCATGCCTCAAAGTGACCTTTGAAGTCTCCAAAGGGAAGATGGAACCCCACAATGATTATTCCAACTGGATTGTGGTAATATCACCGAAAGATCAGCTTTGGACTATAAACTTCTTAGGACAAATTCAGCATGGCTAGCTGAGATGGTCTAGCCTTACAGACTACTCTAGCCAGGACTTGAGATAAACCCTGCATTTTCCCATTATGCAGATATTAGACAACAATTGATATAGCTCTCCCAGGACTTGATAACTATCCCAATTTTTTCAGGGTCCCCTAAAGATTCCATCACCCCCAGACAGTAGGAAGTAATTGTAAGAAGACATCTACATTCCCAAGAGATGGGATGGGAAGTTTTCAGTTGCTCAGTGGGTCATGGATATTTGTCATTGTTTAGGGGGCTTGGTTATAAGTTGTTATTGCTAATGGTCAGGAAAAAAGCTGAACAAAGAAGATTAGATTTAAGGATCTCATTCTTAAAAGAAAGGGGGGAAGAGAAATAGGATAAAAGGGTAGATTATTAAATCTACTTTAAAACCAAAAAGGCAACTACTAATTTTAAATATTTTACATTAATATGGCTTTTTGTATATTGACATGAATTTAGAGTTATTTTTGTTAGAACATACTGTACATACATTTCTAATCTTGTTCAAGGTATTATACCTATACAGCTCATTTAATAATGTAATACAAATTTCTAGTCCTTGAAAGTTATTATTGCAAACTATTTAGGATAATCAATAAATGCAACTTAGTAGTCACCTATTGCAATCAATCTTGTCATACTAGGTATTTTTTCAAGGTCAAACAGAGATATTTTAAATAGACAGGTGGTCCTCAAATATTTCAGAGATCTACAGAATATGGCATTTAAATTTTTAAATAATATAGGTTCTTTTTTATTATGAAATTGAGACATGCCTATTCCTGGTAGAACCAATCTACTTTAGAGATGATGAGCATTGAAGAAACTCCATATATTATTATCTTAGTAAACAGGAAGTGCAAGCAAGATAACATCATTCTAGTTTAGAGACAAAAATAGAAGAAAGGGGTTATAGAATTCCCCTTCATGACTAAGGAAAGCTACTGAACCTAGGTGTGTGGCAGGGATGTCCCTACATAGAGGCTCAGAGAGGCTGACAAAGGACACCATAAATCAGAAACAGTAGCAGCCTACAGAACAGGAAATGATCTTTACCAACCCCATATCTGAAGAGGACTAATATCCAAAATATAAATAACTGAGGAAACTAGATTTCAAGAAACCACGCAATTCAACTAAAAATGGGGTACAGATCAAAACAGAATTCTCTACAGAAGAATCTCAAATATTGATGTGGTAGTTTGAAATTGGTCCCTATAAGCTTACTCATAGAGAGTGTCACTATTAGATTTGGCTTTCTTAGTGTAATTATGGCTTTGTTTGAGGAAGTATGTCAATGTGAAGGCAGGCTTTGAGGTCTCATATATGCTCAAGGTACTCCCAGTGTGTCATCTCACTTCTCATTTCCTAAAAATCAAATGTAAGACTCTTAGCTCCTTCTCCTGTGCTATGTCTGCCTGAACACTGCCATGTTCCACCATGATGATAATGGACTAAATCTCTGAAACTGTAAAGCAGCCCATTAAATGTTTTCCTTCAAACAGTTGAACTTTGAATGCTTTAAGTGCTGCATAATGGGCCTTACTAGTAGGAGCATGGAAGGCAGTGGTGCTGAATGTTATTTGATGCACTATGGGGGCCAGGATTAAGAGTTTTCAGAGAAGAAAGATTGTAATATGTTGCCTAGATTCCATCTCACACCTGTCAGAATGGCTAAGATCAAAAACACAAGTGACAGCTCATGATGGAGAGGATGTGGAGCAAGGGGAACACTCCTTCATTGCTGGTAGGGTGTGAACTCATACAACTACTGTGGAAATCAATATAGCAATTTCTCAGAAAACTGGTAATTCACCTACCTAAAGACCACTGCTGGGCATATACCCCAAGGACACTCCATCCTACCACAAGGATACTTTCACCTACATTCTTAGCAGCTCTATTTATAATAGCCAGAAACTGTCAACTGAAGAATGGATAAAGAAAACGTGGTTCATCTAAACAATGGTGTATTACTCAGCTGTTAAAAAAAATCATGAAATCTGCTGGCAAATAGAACCTAGGAAAAACCATCCTGTGTGAGGTAATCCAGACCCAGACAGACAAACATCATATATATTCACCTATAAGTGGACACTGCTGTAAATAAAGGGTAATCATTGTACAATCCACAGATCCAGAGAGTCTAAGTAACAAGGAAGCCTCAATGGGGGACACATCCATCTCCTTGTGAAGGGGAAATGAAATAGATTTCATAGGTGGACTGGGGGCAGGTGAGGATGGGAACAGGATGAACTAGGTGGAGGGTTGGGGATAGAGAGTACTGGAAGAGACAGCTCAAATTGGGGGTCATCTCTAGTGCGAGAGACTCCAAGGAGTCCTCAAGGGTGACCCTAGTGAAGACTCCTAGTAATGTGGACTCAGACCCTGAAATGACTGTCTTCTGTGATTGGGCAAGACTTCCAAAGTGGAAGAATTGGGACACCAATCCAGTTACTCAACTGTGAACTACAATTTTTCCCCCCAGGGTAAAAGTGTTGTAGACCTTGTGGGAGTGGTGAACCAATGACTGGTCTAAACTGAAACCCACGCCACTAGAGGGAGCTCAAGCCTGACTGCCTGGAGGGCCAGGAACCAGAGACTGGGTAACCTAGAGACGTAGGGTGAAACCAAATATGACAGGAAAAAGTCAATGAGATGATTCCTGATGATACCCTACTACACTCCTAGCATCACTATCATTAGAGAGACTTCATCCAGCAGCTGAGGGAGCGGACGCTGAGACCCACAGCCAATCACTAGGCAGGGCTCAGGGAATCCAGTGACAGAAGAGAAAGAAGGATTTTAGCACCCAGAGGGGTCAAGAACACCTCAAGAAAGCCTACAGAATCAACTGAAGAGGGCTCATAGAGGCTCCCAGAGACTGAACAGACAATATTGGAGCCTTTATGAGTGTGCCCTATGCCCTCTGCATATATGCTATACTTTTGTAGCCTCATTTTCCTGTGTTACTATTAGAAATGGTAGTCGGGGCTATCTCCGGCTCTTTTGTCTGCTTTTGTGACCCCTTTTCCTCCTACTTGGTGGCCTTGTCCAGCCTTAATATGAGTGTACAATAGTGATATTTTGTCTATGTTCTAACAAATGAAACTTGCCTGAAGATCAGAGTGCAGTTAGTCATTGTAGTCAGCGTAGAGGCCAGGCCGTGGTGGTACACGTCTCTAATCCCAGCACTAGAGGGGAACATAACGTAGAATGAGAAAGGAATCCTCTTTTTTTACAGTCTAAGGATTTTCTAGAGGTGAGAGCTCTCTAGCGGTTGGCTGCTTTGCTTCTCTGGTCTTTGGGCAGGCTTTACTTGTTAGGTCATAAAGAAATACCACTGTATTTTCCCTTTATGCTACAGTGTATGTACATAGTCTTATTGCAGTTGGTTATTCCATGTTTGGCTTAAATCCCTGGGAGGGCCTGCCATTTTCTGAAGGGAAATGAGGAGTGGATCTGGGGGAAAGGGGAAGTTGAGGGTAGACAGGGAGAGGAGGGAGGGAAAACTGCAGTCAGGATGTAATATATGAGCGAAGAATAAAAATAAAAAATAGAACTTTTATTCTTCAAATCAAAGACTGGGAAAAGTTTTCTCAAATTAGACAGTTACCTGAATGTGCATAGGTACCTACAAGGGAAAGTAAAGCTGACCACAAATGTTCATAGCAGATTTGCTTATGGTAGCTCCAATTTTAATAGAGCTCAAACATTCATCAACAGCCAAATGAAGGATATCTAAACAATGGAGCAAAGGAATGAACTATGATGCACAGTAAAAGTCTTAAAATATACCAAGTGCAAGAAAATAGATGAAAATGAACATTTTATTTCACTTAGATTCAGCCCTAGAAAATACATACTCTCCTACAGTGAGTGAAATTAGGCCTGCGGTTTTTCATAAATGAGTTCTATGATTGAGAAAGAATTCTAGAGTAGTCCAAGAAAACTGTTGACTGAGATGCTTATCTTTTTACTGTCAACATTATTTTTTCAGGTATAATTTATGTGAATGCTATTAAACTGTATTTAAATAGGTATTATTTATCAAATATGTTTTACCTCAATGAATTTTTTGTTAAAAAAGAAAAGAAAGGTATTGGCCTCAGTCTCATGCCATGCAGACAGAACAGTCACAATTCAGTCAAACACGGTCTAGGGATTTTAGCCCAGGCTACCCACTGGACCAACCAAAAGCCTGGGTGGCTGGGCAAAGTGATGAACAAGCATGACCCAGCCCAGCATCATGAAAAACTGAGCAGGACAAGGAGACCCACACACAGGCCTGGGGCTGTCCACCCTGGGCTCCAGGGAGAAAACAGGGACCCAATCGGCACCTTCTAGCGCCAGTCAGATGGGCATTCCTAGAGTGAGCAGACGTACTGTGTAATATGTGGGGTGTGTGTGTAGGGGGGTTCATGGCTGTGGACAGAGGCATATCTGAAGAGGTGAGAGAGGTAGGAAGGGAGCGGGCTGAGGTGAGCGACTCGATTGTCTCTCGGGACCAGGGTGAGGTATGGGCCTGGGCTGCTGCTAGCACCCACATCTAGTACCTGGGTTGACACAGCCGCTGTCTCGTTTGATGTCTCTGGTCCCTTATGCCACCAAAGCCGAGGAGACAGGGCTGGACAGAATTGGCCCCGACCCCACTGGCTGCAACACCAGGGAGAACTGGCCCCTCGCTGGTTCAAGCGCTCAGGAGAGAGGGTCCCGCACCATATCTGGACGGCACCATAGAGCTCACCCCTGTGTGCAGGGACATGGGCAAATGGCCCTAGGAGCTTGGGAATGGAAGAAGGGGTCACACCCCTTTCATGTACCATGTGGTGGGATGGATGAGGGAAAGACGCCCCCTTCCCCTTACTCCTTGCCATCTGCAGAAGGGGGGAGACCTGAGCCAACTCCTCACCAGCTGTAATGCTCAGAACAGGAGATGCATCTCACCCAGGCAGAACAGTAGAGAAGCCCTGAAAGCTCGAGAGGAACATCGCTGGCACTGCCTCCCTTGGCGGCAGTAGGGTGGTAAGAATGAGGTGGATGCCCTCCTCTCTGGTCCATATTGCCTCCAGAAGGGGAGGGAGCTGAGCCCTTGAGAAGCTGCAGAGGTTGGGAAAGGGAGCCCCGCACTTCATCTGGGCAACACAGTAGAGCTGAGCCTGTTGAGAAGGGGACAGTTGAGCCAACCCTGAGAACAAGTGTGGGAGACCAAGCCATACTCCTCATCTGCCATGTGGTGGCATGGGCTGGGGAGAGATGCCCCCCCAACTATCAAAGTCTGTAGGAGAGCTGTCCCTATGGTCATAGGAGTGGGAGAGCTATCCCTGCCCCCCCCCCATGGGATGCTACACTTGGGCCAGCAGGCCCTGCACCTTGCTTGGGTAGAACTATACACAATAATAGAGGTGTGGGTGAGTCACCCCCAAGACTGTGAGCATGGGAGAGCTATCCCTAGTATCCATCTGTCTTGTGGCAGCATGGGTGGGGAAAGATGCCCTCCCTCTCCCTCTATCATTGCCTGAGCAGGTGGAAGAATAGGCCCTGGAGTCACAAGAGCTGAAGACATGTTCCTGGCCCCTCCCAACTACATCACTTGGGGGAGCAGGCCCCGTACCTCACCTAGGCACCACCAATAGAGCCAGTGCTGTTGGCTGGGGTGTGGGTGAGTGAACCCCAATATCCTAAACATGAAGAGCTACATCTTCCATATGGTGATATAGGTTGGGGAGAGATGCCCTTACCCCCCAGCACCCTTCTTGCCTGAGGCAGGTGGGAGAGCTGGCCTTGTGGTCATAGAAGCTGTGCCCTCAACCCCACTGGCTGCGACAGTCAGGAGAGAAGCTTTCCACGTTACCAGGGCAGCACAATATAGCCAACCCTGTTATCCGAGATGTGGGTAAACCAGCCCTGAACTTGTGAGCATGGGAGAACAGTCCCCATTTATCTGTCTCGTGGGAGCATGGGTGGTGGAAAAATGCCCCCTAGTGCCTGCCCGTCAATGATCGAGGCGATGGAAGGAGCTGGCCCTGTGGTCATAAGGATGAGAGGACTGTACCAGCCCCTCACCAGCTGTAGCACTCGGGAGAGTGGCCCCTGCTCCTCTTTCATTGCTGCCCGGGTGACTTAGCGGGGGCAATGCTGGAGAGCTCCCCCTGGTGGTGAGGGCAGGGCAGAACAGGCAGGCTGATCATCCCTGCAGCTGCCTAGGCCCAGAACAAGGGTTATGACTTTTCCAGTCCCAACATCCACCCCGTCTATGATCCGCTGGATCACGTGAAGTGACCTGACCTGCAGACGCAAAGCTGCAGGACCTCCACAAAACAGGCAGCAACAGAATCCTCAGGAGGAGTCCCAGTAAGAGCCCAGTATTGATGGTGTAACCGAAACCAGAGGCCTCAAACCAGACCGATGATTCTTTGCAACCAGCACTTACAAGAAAAATACACAGACAAGGGGTTCGCTGCGTGACTCACTGTGTCTCACTGCAGCTTCCATGATGAACTTTTTCGTTTTTCCTTTTTTTCTCTTAGATTTTATTTTATTTTGCAGGTGGAGATGTTGCAGGGCAGAGGGTGAATGTGAAGGGATGGGGAAACGAACAGGATCGAGACGCATGGTGTGAGAGACACATTGAATAAATCAAAACAAAGTAAAAAAAAATAAAAGAGGGGGAGAGAGGTATCTCGGAGGGAGGTTGTTAAGCAGAACGTCAGAATCCCGAGTTGATGGAAAGCAGTTACCTTGTAGACTGTGACACCAAGATTGGGAATCCTTCACAGAGGTGCTTCAGGATCTGAGATCTTCAGATACAAATGTGAGATTCTGCAAATCTCAGGCATTGCTGTCAACTGAGAATCAGTCTGTGTTGCAAGGATGGTCTTCTGCAGCCCATTGCCATAGTCTGTGTCACCTGGGCCTCACAGGCATGCTCCGTAAGGTGCTTAAAGACCCTGCATACCATGCATACTGTGCATGCCCAGAACAAGCCGACCTGTTTGAAACCTGGTTTGCCAGGCTTCTCACAACTGCTTCTGGTAACTCTGGCAAAGCTTTTTAGGCAATACTTTTACTAAAGTTTATATAAATATAGTTTTCAATAGGACACACACTGAATGGGTATTTTAAAAGCTCCTGTTTTTCTATATTATTAGGTAGTATCGTCATGTAAACCTCATCCTAAACTTTAATAGAATTTAATAAGATTCTGTTTGGAAGCTTGGAAAACCTCCCTGTGTGGTGAACAATTAAATGTAGGACCAATGGTTTACTAAAGAAATGAAAAAAATATGAAAACCACATAAACCAAGTAGTTATACAATACCAAGCAAGCCTTCTGAAACACATTTTTAGGACTATGTTTTGTCCAAAGTACATGGAATCAGCAGTTTTCCCATGAATTATCTTTTGATGGCTTAATATTCTGGCTCTTGTACATCTAAAATTACAGTTGGAAAGGACTTGTTTATACATTAGAACTCTTATTCCTTTGCTGTTCACTAAACTTTGTTTTTTATAATGGATAAAAATAGGAGATAAAAATCTCCCTATTATTAAGCAGATTGTTTTATTATGATGGATAAAAATCTTTAAATAGCTAGGTATTTATGCCAGATAAACCAAAATTAACTTGTAAATTTTTTTTGACTAGGACATAGTAATAGATATGTTTTTTACCAACCATGACATCAGTGTTATTATGAGAGTGTGCCCACAGACAATACTAGCTAATACCTTCTTAACTAGTATTCTGTCAACAATTTGGTGGAGGTTATTAATAATAGTTAATAATTAATAATATAAATAATAGTCTTTGATATTTTCCTAAGAAATTTTTCAATTAAAAATATTTTATATGTATGAGTGTTTTGCCTGTATCACATAGGTGCAGCCTGCATGAAAGCCAGAAAGGATGTCCGGTCCCTTGGAACTGGAGTGAGGGACAGTTGTGAGCGTGAGGGTACTGGGAGCTGACTCCAGATCCTCTTCAAGAGCAGCAAGGTTCTTAGGGGCTGAACCCTCTGTCTAGTCCCTGTGCTTCAGAACTATTTGGTTATTTATATTTGAATAGCATCACCTACAGAAAATCAAATTACCACAGCAAAACATTGTTCTATTTTGTGGCATATCCTATGTTCATTTTTACTACTTACAATATAAGATGAGTCAGTAGCTTTTGTTATTAATAAATATAAAAATGCTTTTCAAATAGTAAATATTTTAATGACATAATGTACAAATTGGTGCTGTTCTCTGCATCACACTGGTCTTTCCTAAAGGTATCTGTCCTGATTTGAGGTCTTTCACTTTTTCTTCACATTTTGTGTTTTATCTGACAAGCCCCTGTTCAGTATTATTTTCTAGATATATGGTTTGGCCTTAAAATATTTAAAATATCTTTAAATTATACAAAGATTCTTCCAGATTTTTTTTCTCGAATTGTACTGTATAGCAGACAGAGTTGCATTTCAGGGACATTTTGAAGTGGCAATTCGTCTGGTTTGTTTGTTTGTTTGTTTTGGGTTTGTTCTTTTAGTTGGAGCTAATGTTTTATTTGTAATTTTACTTAAATATAATCAACTTTGATCTCTGTTTTCACTGTTTGTTTATATCTCAACCTAAAAACAAACAAAACCAAAACAAACAAACCAACCAGATGAAAAGGCTGTGCTGCATGACTATTAGTAGCTGGTCTTATGCAGATCTATAATGAAAAGGGGCAAGTTGACAAGAACAAATGTGGTGATATTTTATTTGCTCTTTATCAAATAAATCTTGCTGAAAGATCAGAGTATACAGTGAGCCACTAGCTAG
>LOEQ01008859.1:0-18308 GCA_001685075.1 Bramus lutescens
GTAAACCAAATGAAGCAATACTTGTCCTTTTCCTAAACCTGGGACATTGGTAGCCAAGGTGTCCCAGAGTCCTCAAATTTCCATGAGCACTGTGTTTTACTTTTGCTAGTTTCACCTCTAACCTGCATTGCTCTCGGAAAGTCTTATGTGCGGCTCAGGGATAAAAATTGCGCCTCCACGCAAAGCCGTGGTTGCGTCCTCTGAGGGTTCCAGGATCAGCAGCATTTTGTTTTGAACAAATGATCACAGTGTCGCTCCAAGTTGCTGAAGATCCTGTGGTCCTGTGCAAAGAAGGGGGGGGATGTAATGTTCCTTCATTGTGGCTTGATTTCCTTTCTTCGTCGGTTTTGTTGCGGCTGACTGTGGAGGATGTACCTTCCATGAATGTTGTAAGCTGGAGACTAAAGAATGACTCAGTTTGCTACAAATTATCATCTTTCTTGGGGGGCAGGGGTTGTATCCGTTGTCGCTCTCAGTACAGCATAAATTTAATTGATCAAACCAGATAAACTTACAGAGCCCTCATAGATGTGAAATGTCTTTAACACAAAAGATGATGTCCTCATAGATTCAGAAAACGCCTTAGTAATGCAGAGTAAAGGGATTAGCTAAAACCCCCAAAAGGCTAACAATTGGACCTACTGATCCAAGTGGATGATGCTAACATTATACATGTTTGTGATCATGCTAGCAATATACGTGTTCTGTGTTCCCAGGCCAGACCTTAGAGATTTCTGAGCTGTTTCTACTCTCTTCTGTGACTCTGGATAAAACTTGTAACCATTCTGGGCAACAGTTTTCTCCTCCCTAAAATGAGACTGATGGTACCAGTTTTTCTACTTCATTCACATGTTGATATCATGCTACATTAACTATTTTAACAAACGGAGAGTGTAACCATGGAAATGAGGGAGGAGGTATTTCTAAAATACCTCATATGGCTTGGGCCTTTCTAACATCTTCTTCTAGATAATTAATCCTTAGTTACCTCTCTTGCCTTTTAATGCTCACAAACAGCCCCACACCTCCTTGTGCCCGCTTTCTGACAACCACTGAAAATCCCTTTCCTACCCCGCGCCCTAAGGCCCATCCCTCTTCACTCCTTTGCTTGACAATGCTGCAGACATGACTCATGACAGGGTAGCTGCTGAGGCTTGTCCCGTCTCCTCTCAGTTCAGGAGAGGCTATGGGAACAAGGAAGAGCTGCGCACACACGAGGATTTGGCAGAGGGAGGGAGGGCTGAGCGGAAAGGAAGTAGAATAATTGATATTAGAGTCAGACATATAATCAGCTGAGCACTGAGGAAAACGAAATGGGGTCCGGATTGAGAGAGAAGGAGAGTGGGAGAAACGGTCGCAACGATCTGCGGTGTGAGGTAACCCCATCCCTGTGGGATTTTTCCCATGGTTGGTACAACTAGCGTGGAATGTTGTGTTTCCCACCCTCTGGTGAAACCAATATGGCAGCCCAAGGCAGGGACTACAGGAGGAGGACATGGCTCATCTGCACGAGCATTGTCAGCATTTTCCCAGGAGTTTCTATGAGCTGGTTAAGGACCATTTCCTACAAATACGTTCTATTCATTCAGTCAGTCAGCCAGCTGGCATCGAGCAAAGGCTGGGCACGGCATCACGTGAAGCACACTGTGGATGAAACGGCAAAGATCTTCACCCTCAGTGAGCTTCTAGTCAAGCTGGGAGAAGCAAAGATAACAGAAACAGAATACAGATAATCTCGGGATTTCTGTTTCTGTCCTGAAGAACTGCACCAACACCCTGCTCAAATGTTTCGAGAACCTGTAAACGTTTTTAAAAGGCGCTACTTTGAGTGTGTTTTAGAAGCCATATGGCTTCTTTCTGAAAATGGTCGGTGTTATAGTAGAAGCAGCAATGCCCACTTCGAGCACTTCATTTCTCAGAGTTGGTTCCAGTCCCAAATATCACACCATTCTCAAATTCCAAGATTTTAGCACTAGTGAGTAAACATTTTCTTTACATATAGAGGAATTCCACGGGCAATTCTAAAAGAAAACTTTCAATGATATTTTAAAATTGATGGTGTTACTTTATACTCTGTATCACCAGCAGCCTTCTAATTTAAAAAAATCTTTTGTATTTCATCTATGACCAAGTGGATCATACAGTCTAGAAAACTGAATATAAAGAATCCTAGAACAAAGCTTAAAATGAAGTGATTCTGACATTTAAAGAAGCATCCAGGGGCTTAAAGAAAAGACTGGTCCAAGGGAAACCATTTGNCCCTCAGTGAGCTTCTAGTCAAGCTGGGAGAAGCAAAGATAACAGAAACAGAATACAGATAATCTCGGGATTTCTGTTTCTGTCCTGAAGAACTGCACCAACACCCTGCTCAAATGTTTCGAGAACCTGTAAACGTTTTTAAAAGGCGCTACTTTGAGTGTGTTTTAGAAGCCATATGGCTTCTTTCTGAAAATGGTCGGTGTTATAGTAGAAGCAGCAATGCCCACTTCGAGCACTTCATTTCTCAGAGTTGGTTCCAGTCCCAAATATCACACCATTCTCAAATTCCAAGATTTTAGCACTAGTGAGTAAACATTTTCTTTACATATAGAGGAATTCCACGGGCAATTCTAAAAGAAAACTTTCAATGATATTTTAAAATTGATGGTGTTACTTTATACTCTGTATCACCAGCAGCCTTCTAATTTAAAAAAATCTTTTGTATTTCATCTATGACCAAGTGGATCATACAGTCTAGAAAACTGAATATAAAGAATCCTAGAACAAAGCTTAAAATGAAGTGATTCTGACATTTAAAGAAGCATCCAGGGGCTTAAAGAAAAGACTGGTCCAAGGGAAACCATTTGCCTCAGCATCCCTCTTCTGACTGTGGGTCACTCTAACCTCCCTCTTCAGAGACAAGAATTTTCTGGAAGACAGCATTAGAGCTCCAGAGTCCTCCAGGCCTCCAGAGGAGGGAGGGATCTGCGCAATGAGGCAGTGTCCCCACCCCTGACACCTCAGGTGGGCTGCTGCTGTCCCAAGTTTCTGAGTCAGAGTGGTGGGCTTTGCATTTTACAGGTGAGGAAACTCAAGCCCAGAGTGGATGAATTACTCACTGAAGGTGACANCCAGAGTCCTCCAGGCCTCCAGAGGAGGGAGGGATCTGCGCAATGAGGCAGTGTCCCCACCCCTGACACCTCAGGTGGGCTGCTGCTGTCCCAAGTTTCTGAGTCAGAGTGGTGGGCTTTGCATTTTACAGGTGAGGAAACTCAAGCCCAGAGTGGATGAATTACTCACTGAAGGTGACACGGATGTTTACTAGTATGGCGGCCTAGATCCCTGACCTATGACCTGCTAGCCTGGGAGCTTTGCTTCCCTTACTCTAGGTACTTATACCTTTTATGGCAATCAGTGTATCAGTCTCCACAAACCTCTGCATTTGAGGGGCTCACAAGAGATCCCCAAATCCGAATCCTTCAGTGCCTCTTTCCCTGTCTTCTAGCCAAGCCCTCTCTCCTTGAGGGAGTCTAATGTCAACAGAAGGAAGGGAATAGGCATATTTTCTCTGCCTAGACTCAAACTCTGTTTACTTGGCAATACTTATTAAATGGGGGGGGGTAATAGTAAGCTTGTGGGGTAAAATATAGCAAACAAATGGTTTGGGACATAATTGTAATGAGAAAATTTTAAATCTGAGATTTAAACATAGCTATGTGTCCTGTGTCCTCAGGTCTGGTACCCTAGGTTGTTCCTGCATTAAAATACGTCTTCATAAGAGCTCCCTACTGGGTTCTGATCCCAAGGAGAGTGATGTCAGGCTGCAGCTGTTGGGAAATGGAAGACTTTGGCCCCCCTCGGTTGTCGGTATAGTGGATGACTTGAATGCCCTCCTGTGGGTCAGGCGGACCAGGGTGAAGAGAATAGAGAACCGAGGCTATTTGGAGAGAGAGCATAGTTACTCTATTCTAAAGCTGTGCACAGTCACTATCCTATGGGTCTGTACCGGATGCAGCTAGAGTTTTTCTTGTTCTGGTGGAAGCTTCACCCCAGCCCCTGACATCCTTAGACTCAAAGAATCTGGAATGTTCCGTGGAAACTCCATCCCAAGCCCCCTCCCCCATCTCTTTCCAAATTCTGAAGCATCTCAGAAAGCCCGCCAAATGATGACCCCTCCCCCCAGAGATGCTCACTCCCACAGGGTACTTAAACTGCCTCCTAGTTTTCTGGTCTTCCTTTCCCATCTCCTCTCTGAGGGGCTGGAAAATCATCCAGGAGCACTGTATCTGTTAAACCCGGGGTTTTCCTAATTCATTTTAATTTGGATTACTGCGTCAGCAGAGAGGCTTATGGGGTGCCGAAACTTTTCATTTCTATGTTTAAAGCAAGAAACACATCATGATCATTGAGTTATTTTGAGAGTTTATCGGGTAACATTTCCTTTGGATCTGCATTGATCTTGCTCATCTTCCCCAGGATCTGATTTATAGGGGTGAGAAGTCATGTCGGTAACACCAGCCAGGGGTACTGAAAGCAGGGTGAACCATGCTGGCTGCCATATTCAATCACAGACATGCTCAGTTAAATCCAGCTTGGCAGTCCTTAGGTGAAAATCTCCAGGAACATAAGGAGAGAGACCCCTGTCTCTGTACGGGATCTTTCTCCTCGCTGCTTAGTGTTTGTTGTTCCCTTCATGACAGAGTCTTGTGGACTATGAGAGCCCCCCCCATGCAAGAGAACCAAGTCTGTTCATTCTGGGCCCAAAGCAACCTGTGGGAGCCCCTGGTACAGATGGGGGGACCATGGCTGTATTAGACTTTTGCAGGAAGTAGCAAATCCGAGCACAGTGCTCTCTGGGTCAGTGGTTCCTCTTCTGTCAGAGTTACGCTGTGGATTATGCAAAGGACTGGGTTGTGGACCACACAGTGCAGAGAGGTTGCCGGAGAAGCATGGCAGGGCCCTTTGTTCCGAGAGCAGTAAAAAGAGGCTTCCCTTACTAATCCACAGTTAACAGAGGCTGTGCCCTAAGACAGCATGATGGAGTGGAACAAGCTTCAGGCTTGGCTCAGGAACTTCAGCCCACATTCTGGCTCTCCACTTGGTTATTGGTGTGACTCCAGAGAGGTTCTTAATCTGCCTGAGCCTCCGTCCCTGAAATGGGCGAAATCTCTTTCCCAGAGCAGTAAGGGCTATGTATACAACACTTCCAGTACAGCAGTTCGAGGCCTGGATTCTACTCTCAATGGGACCTGAAGAGGCATTTGTTTTTCAACTCAGAATGAAAATGTTTGATTAGCTCTTTGCCAAAGGCTAACATGGGGCTCTATGGAGCTTGAGAGCTCACTAGTGACTCTGAACTTCAGGGCTGAAGCCACACCTGGGTGGGTGGCCCTCTGGTTGGACTCCTTGCAGATCTTCTAGCCCAGAGACCCTGCTTCAACCCTCTAGGTGAGGGAAGGCTTTGTACTTCCTTCCTGCTCTTATGTGAGCTTCTCTTCCCACCAGGAAAACGGAAGTTACTTAACTCTTGCAACAGCTAGGAGACATGAGTAACTACATTAACTTAGAGTTCTGACCCCTCATCTCCCCACCTCCTCTTCCCAGCCCTGAGTGCCACTTTCCAGGTGTGAGAGCTGGGATCCTCTGGCAGGGCCTGCTGGCCTCTGTCTCTTCTTGCAAAGCCCAGGTGAGCGAAGACAGAGTAGACTCTGGCTCTGGCTCCCAAGCAAGTATGGCTCCTGCTCTAAGAAGGAGCGATTGATGTATTTGCCAACTCAGTGTCCCTGCTGCCAGCTCGTGACTCACTCCCACCCAGCCTTGGGAGATAGGAGGGTCCAACCAAGGCCCCAGGCTATCACTCAACAAGAAGAGACAATGATCCTACTTGCTAAAGGACAGAATGTGCCACAGAGAGAAAGAGGAGGTAAATGAGAGAGTTGATGGGTGGCTCAGGAGGGGACCCTTCCCGATAAATGTGGCATGTCTCTGCCAACTAATCACTGCTTTGGGGATGTTCCTGGCACCTCCACTGTGAAACTTCACCTGTGACAAACGACCGCATCTAAGGAGTCCCTGCACGGACACTCCTTGACAAGCCATAGTCCGTCAGAGTGGTTTTGCTTACACCTGAGAAGTTTCTTAGTTGGGAAGCTTCCTTTTCATACTTCTCCCTCCATAGCTGACTTAGCTTTCCTGAGTAGCTTGAGGGTATATTTGCCAGCTGAGAACCTCACAAGGGGAAGAGAAGTGGAGGGTGCTTGCTATGCAGGCCCCGTGGTATTACAGAGATAGGAGGACATGATTGTGGTATATAAATGTGAGTGGCATCCCTGAGTATGAGCTTCAGATGGGGGACCAGAGAGGCCTGTAGGAGATGCTAAATGTTGAATTGTGTGACTAGAGAGGAGAAGGCGGAGAACACAGCAAGGCCCTGAGGCTAGGGTTGGGGAGTGAGAGTACCGCTCTGGCCATCCTGAAAGAATGGACACCACACCAGGCAGCAGCTTGCAAGCTGCCGGGTTCTGGAGAGGTCTTACAAGCAACCTGGCTTCCTGCAGCCAATCACTGAGGGCCAGAATTCACACTGCCCCTCAAAATGGATTGAGCATATCCACCTGCCCCCTCCCCATCCTCTGGTCCCCATGAGAGACTCAGGGATAAGTAAAGAGGGAAGACCTGGTGTAGAGCTAGCCCAGGGCATGGCCAGCAGCAACCCCCAGAAAAGAATGTTACTGTCTCCTGGGACAGCAAAGCCAGTTTCAACTTGATGGGTCAGCTATGGCTTCCATTCAGTTAATGCAGAGCTCAGAGTTGGTGGCCAAATGGGAAGAACCAAGGCTTGGACTGATTCACTAGGGCTCAGTTCCTTCCTTCCTGATAGGGATTAGGGGGAGCATGATAAAGCTCCTTTTTTTAAGAAGGAAGCTACCAGAAGAGGTAGCTGCTCATCCTCACCCCACCCTCACATCTTCTAAGTACAGCCTCCAAAACTTTGGAGGGCAGATGTGAAGAATCAAGAATAATTGTAAATATCTTTAGCTTTCCCCAGAAGCAACTAAGGGAATTTGGTTGGGGCCCTTTGGGGAGGGGGAAGGAGGCTGACAAAAAGCAATCTACTTAACCAACAAGTCTTTAAAGTCCTCACACTGTGGTTAAAAACAAAGACCAGATGAAACAACTGCCTAAGAAGGGACATAATTAAAAGCTAAATTCCACAGCACATGCTGACTTCAACTTCCCTAGGCCTCAGTTTCCTGGTCTGTAAAGGGAAGCTGGGGGGCAGGAGGCAGGTGACTGCCAAGCCTTCTCTGCTGGAGTCTTAGGGTTTGGTCCTGAGGTTCTGGATTCTAACAAGCAGGAACATGTAAGGCCAGCTCACCCCTCCACATCCTCCATCAACTCAGATAATGTGATAATCCCTGGGATTAGGGCTGTGTTTTGAATTTACGCAGACTGTTCCTGTTTTCACTCCCTGACTCGATTTCTTGGGTGTCTGTGAGATGAGTGGGCAGCCAAGTACCTTTGCTCTGATTTGATTTGCTGGGATACTAAGTGGCAGAAAAGGGCAGGGGCTCGCTCTTTACTGCATAGGTAGGCTTGGCAGAATTGAGTCTGGAGCCCAGTGGCCATGAAGGGGTGTGAAGGGTGAGGAGAGACAGGAGCTAGGAGAGGCAGGAGAGGATGGGTGGTGTCTCTCCCCTGCAGGCCAGCTCTAAGCCAGAAAGTGGGGACAAGAAGAAAGGCCATGGGAGTGAAGTGGTTGAGGGATCTTCTGGTGCCTCTATTGGTGAGAATTTTCCTTTTGTCTCTGAGCCCAGAGAGACTTCCCAGGTGGGTGGAAGAGCTATCCCCACCCTTTGCTAGGGTGAGGCTCAGCTTTCTCCCCCAGGGCCCTGGCAAGTCTCTGCGAGGCCTGCCTGCCTACCTGCCCCAAGAGCGCAAACTCAGCTGAAAACCTAAATCAAATCTGGTTGTGGAGGGGCAGGGCGGGGAGGGGATGAGAAGAGACAAAGGTGGAGAAAGAAGCAGCTTGGGGGCCTGCCCCTCCACCCCCACCCTATGTACAGGGGAGTGGCCTTGAAGGGGAGGAAGACAGGGCTGAGCCAGGTTGGCCAGGAGGCTATGACTTCAGGAAGGGCTGAAATGGTTGGCTGAAAACCAAAATGCCTACTGGAGCCGTCTGTAATGGGAGAAACTGAGGCTGGGGAAAGGAGTCGGATTGCACAGACCTGTACACCTAGGCAGCAGGGAAAGGGGACTGAGTCCAGGTCTCCCTATCTGGTGCTCAGAGTTCTTGGCCCTGGCTGCCTTAAGCTTCGCTTGGCTACTGTGGCATTTCCGAAACCCAGGTTGTAAGCACTCCAGTATCACAGTTTTACAAAACCATCATACCAACTAGTACCTATGGGTCAAGGGATAAATTTTCAATTTCAATTTCAATAAAATTTCAATTTTCCTTTGAAAATAAGCCACGTATCACTAAGCAAAGAGGACACAAACAGTATTCTTTGCTATTCAAGGAAGGCTAGCAATGACCTTGATAACCTGTAGCAACAATGTGAAACAGAATGCCATTTAACACTTGGGAGGTGCTTCTGCTCTGCTGGAAGGAAACTTTGAGCTCTTTTGCTCCGAAAGAGATGCTGTGAGTAACAAAGAAACATAGGGATCCGTGCTTAGGCTTGTGGTCATCAGGCTGGAAATGCAAGAGTTTCTGTGTGCTTCAGTGACAGTTACTGCCTATGTCCTTGGGGTCCCTTAGATCACCTCACAGTCACTAATGGCACATTGAGAAAATATGCAAGGAAGGATTCAGAGTCATAAGATAACCATGTGGGATGGTTTTCCAACACTGACTCCCACCCAGGTCATGTAGAGCTCTGCCGGCCACAGAAAAAATCACCTTGTGAAGCCCCTGCCCCTTAAGGCCACCAGCCCCAGGCCTAGCTGAATACTTTTTGCAAGTGGAGTATGTATAGAGGAAGTCTCTAACTCCAGTGTCAGACAAGGGCCAGGCTCTGTGGAATGGNCTTGGAGCTCAGGGACAACCCCCCAACTTCTTCCACCTTCGCCTAAAATCTTAACCACCTCTCCGGATGTCCCACACTGCTGGGGACAGAGTAGGGGCACTCAGGGATCAGCCAATGACCCATACTTCCCTCTTAGCCACCCTGGTGGCCCAAGCCATCCAAATCCAAAGAAGCCCAGCAACAGTTGACTAACTTCAAAGGACTTCAGGGTCCAGCTCCTCTGCCAGCCTTAGCATGGACCCCTGCATCCACCACACAACTTGACCCAGCATTGCTCCTCGAGAAGGTGTGGCTCAAGGGAACCAGTTCCTCCTCCCCATCATTGCACTCATGTTCCCACATGGAACACAGCAGCCACAGCAGCCACAAGGTCTCCACTGTCCTGGTGTCCTTTGGGCAAGAGGGTCTTTCCAGCCCTGGCTTTGGACAGTACACTTGTGTGACACCAATGAGCAGCAAAGTTCTTTATTTCTTTCTCTTTCTTCCCCCTCCCCACAGTGCTGAAGGTAGAACCCAAGGCCTTGAACATGGTAGGTAATCGTTCTGCAGCTGGATTTGCCCTTCCCCAAGCTTTATTATCTTCTTAAAAATATTGAAGAATCTCTCATAACCCATAAAAAGAGAAGAGGCAGGTACCTCCAGGCCTGGACTCTCTAAGAATTAGGCTAGCCCATGGGTAGACAACAGGGACACCTAGGATAGAAACACTTTGCTTTTGTTGTTGTTTTGTTTTGTTTTATCGAGACAGGTTCTGACTATGAAGCTTAGAGTGGTCTGGAATTCATGGTTCTCCTGGTCAGCGTCTAGAGTGCTAGGATTACAGGCATATGCCACCATACCCAGTACTCTTTGTCCCTCAGACTTTGTTCCCATCACCACACTCTAATAGCTGATGGCTGGTCACTCGGGAACAAACACTGAGAGGAGACCAAAGGTCTGATTCATAGTCTGCCATGTCTCCAAATGGCCTCAGATGAGACCAAGAAACTTTCAAAGATTTTCCTTACATAGACTACTTCTGGAAAAATGTGTGCTTCTCAAGTGAGCAGGTGGGATGTGTACAGGATGGGTGTATGCTTGTGCACATGTGGATGCAAGTAAATATATGTGTACACCCATGTGCATGCTTGCATGCACATTATGTACATATGCATGTTTGTCTTCTAAAGAGGTGATTTTCTACCTAAACGTTGGGGTAGGGGGTGAATATGGGGTGGTGGGTCACATGTCTTCATATGAAGTTCATGATCATCTAATCAGCAGGAATGGATTCGGGTCTTTCGGGACCTCTTTAGGACCAGGGAAGCAAGTTCCCTGTTGATCTGTATCTTCCACAAAGTCTTTGACTCTTCTAACAATGAGAAATAACACTCAGGGCTCAGGGCTCCCAGTGGTTCTGGGGCTACTCGGGCTCCCCTCTGACATTCCAGGACAGGGTAGGGACTCTGGCTATCAGAGATCTTCTTGACTTAAAAGTATCCTGCTGGGAAACTAGTTCACACTTCCATGCCCCCCTTCCTCCTTCCTCCCTCCTCCCTTCCTGAATTGACCCATCACTGGGATAGCTGAGTTCAAAATTTAGAATCCATGACATTGCATTCTATACATGACATTCTATACAGAATAACTGAGGCTCCAACTTCTCTGAGTTTGTAGGAGAGAGAGAGTCAAGTGTGAGGACTCTACTGCCACTTGCACAGGAGAGGGCCACATGTCGAGCCCCTGCTCGGATTTCCCTTCTGGAAGGAAACATAGGGACTGGAGAGATAGCTTGGCAGTTCAGAGCACTGGCTCCTCTTCCAGAGCCCTGAAGTTTGATTTCCAGCCTTCCTGTCACACAGCTCATAACTCTCTGTAACTCTAGTTCCAGAGGACCAAGCACCTCTGTCCTCAGCAGGCACCAGCACTAACCTGCACCTACCCACATGCATACACACACTCCTATACACAGTTAATAATCATTCTCTTTTCATCTTTAGAAAGAAATATGCATATGAAACCTTTGTCCTTGTGCCCCTGTTCATTCTGGCGGGGTCAGGAACTAAAACAGCCCTACGTCTGCAGTGAGGAGGCAGGAGAGGAGCTGGGCAAGCAATAAAGCCAGGAGCAAGGCGCAGGGACAGCTGGCACTGTTACTGGAGTGGTGGGCAGTTCTGACAGCAGGTGGCATAGAGTGCCAGCTCACTTTGACGCCTCCCACTGTATATGAGGAGCCCCTGCAGGCTTCTCACCCATAAGGAAGACTTGGAGCCTGCAGCCAAGAGGCCAGGTAACAGGAGCATTGGGTACTGGGTGTCCCTGGAAAAATTGTCACTTCCTAAAAGTCTCTTGGGCTACTGGGTGGGATTCTCTAGCACCCTCACACTTGGGCTTCAGCCATCTTGACATTCTAGGAGATCTGCTTACAGTCATCTGAAAGTTGTTATTATTATTATTATTTGGTTTTTCGGGACAGGGTTTCTCCATGTAGCTTTGGATCCTGTTCTGGGACTGGCTCTTGTAGCCCAGGCTGGCTTCAAACTCACAGAGATCTGCCTGCTTCTGCCTCCCGAGTGCTAGGATTAAAGGCACGCATGTGCTGCTACCACCACCCAGTTGCAAATGTTTCTTCATATTGACTGATTGTTAAGGGCTCACAGCTTCTATTCTTCAAAGGTCATGAGAGACACTAGTCCTGACCAGCTTTCTCGTAATGTCTACATATGCTTCCGAGATGAAATGGGCACCAAAACTTTGTGGGTTTTTTTTTTGTTTTGTTTTGTTTTTTTACTTTTTCGAGTTTTTCAGGTGACAACACACGTGTAGTGTTCATCCTTATAATCCTAACACTCAGGAGGCTAAGGCAGGGTAATTATGACTGGGCTATGTGTAAGACTCTATTTCAAACACACACACACACACACACACACACACACACAAATACAGAAACACATACATACAGAAACACACATACATACACAAACATACACACATAAAACAGTTAATGAAACTTACCTGGGTCCCGGAATGGGACTGCGTTGGAGTTTGCTCTTGTCCCTCTTCTCAATAAATAAGAACTGATTGTCAACCAGACACTACCCTGTAGTTCACAAGCATCTCTCATGCTTCTGGGGTGTCCCTGGGAAGACACTGTGGGTTTCAGGGTGTTGGTAATGGAATTGTGGGTGTGTCTCCTCCCTGTCTTTGAGGACTCCACAATGAGGCACCCCCACCCCAGCCTCCTTCAAGGCCCAGTGGCACTACTCTCTGCCTAAATGGACATCAGGGATTCTGACCAGTGGGGTGTTCTCACAACTGTGCGCCAGGAAATAAGAAACCCAGCCCAGGGTGGAACTTGTGCTTCTCTAGAGGAAGGTGTGCCTAGAGGAGTCAGGGACTGGCATTCTCCCTGATGAAGTTGTATCTTTGGTGACTCAGACCTCAGTGGCTTCTTCACTGACTCACGCGGCTAAGTAAGCAGCACCCTGTGCCTTTAGGACAACTCTCCATGCCTCGGGTCCTATGTGCCCCTCTTGGGTGCCTTCTTGGTAGAGGGCCCTAGTCCACCGGCACTAAGAAAAAAAGGGCAAGTCATCTGTAAACCAGATGTACTTTGCTACTCAAGAGTGAATGCAACCCTAAAAAGATGCAAGAGGGCTGTTGTCATTATTGTGTGAGGGCCCTCAATGGGCACAGGCAGGCAGGCAGTAGTACTTGCTAGATAAACTACTATGGAGGCTGTTCTTGTGGGGAGTGGGGGAGAGCTGCCAAGGTCCTTTCTCTAGAAAACTCTTTCCAGGCCCAAAAGGGATGAGGACTCTGTGAAGTTGTATGTGTGCTGGCTTTCATGGGAAGGGTGTGGGGAAATTGCCTTGCTGAACATGGCCCTGTTGGACACTCCACTGGGTGTGTGACTCTCCAGGCAGAGAAGGGTGCGACCTGTGGCAGAGCCAGTTTGGTCAGCCCCACCTTGTTGGCAGAAGCGTGGTTTCAAAATGGGCTAATAGCTGGGGATGTGGACACTCTTTTCATCTTGGCCTGCCTAGCGCATACACTGCTTCCAAGGAGGCAGGCAGTTTCAGTCTGCTTATCTAGCTCTGAGGCAGAACTTTCTGGGCTCAGCCAGGTATCAGCTATGTCCCAGAGCAGGGTAAAGGAAAGTGTCCTGGACCCCAGGCTGTGCTGCCAGGATCGGCTGTCTTGCCTTGCTCAGAACCCTTCTACCCTCCACCAGCTCACTTTGTCTGTGGTAGACCCCCTAGGCAAGGAGGCCATGGGGAACCCAGTGCTCATCAGCCACCAGAGTGTCCTTTCGCAGAAGAAATTCTCCAGAGCAGAAGTAGCTCTCTTTTCTAGGAGTGCTTGCTGGGAACCCAGCCCCCTGCTAGGCAGAGCTTTTTGGTTTGAAAAGCTTGGAATAACAACCCTACTGTAGTAACAAGAGAACAGACAAGGCCAGGGGAGACTAGGTGTGCAGCTGAAGGATTCCAACTGTGAGCATCCAGGGCCTAGAAGGGGCAGAGCAGCCTTCATGGAGATGATGGATTGGAGCAGAAAAAAGCTTGGGAAAAATATGAGGTTCGAAAGCAGGTGGGCAGAAAGCAAGGGAAGCAGGGGCTAGTGTGTATCTGTTGTTGTAGGACCATGCGAGAGGGCATGCTAGGGAAGGAAGAGGTGGCTGGGTAAGTGGGCCAGAGGCAAGTTCATGTGCTCACCTGGTGAACGGCAGAGACATGGTGAGTTCTCCAGCAAGGACTGGGCTAGGGGAAGCTTTGTCTGAGAAGGAGGAAGTGACGGGTGAAAAGGCAAGGATCAGAGCAGCGTTCTCAACCTGTGAGTCACAACCCCCTTGGGGGTCACGTGTCAGGTATCCTGTAGATCAGATACTTATATTACAATTCATAAGTTAGGGGTGCCCAGGAATATACCAAGGAAATACAGGACCACGGTCTAAGAGGTGGCAATGCCAAAGAAGGAGGCAGACAACATGCTCAGATGGACATCACCTCTTCCAGAATGGCTGCTTACTGTCCTCCCCAATGACTTTGACGCATAGGGGTTTCTTGGGCCTTTGGAGCCTAAGAAAAGCATTGGTTTACTTTGATCCAGCCCACTCTAGAATCCATGTTCCTTGCCTACACAGTGAGAAGTGGGCTCCTTAAAGGGTACTTAAAGGGATCCAGGGACCATGAGTGTGGGTTGAAATACCACACTTCTTCAGGACAAGGGGGGAGAAGTGAAGAAGGCATTTAGGGGCCTGATGGCCTTAAAGACAGGGCCACTAAACAACAGGGTGCTTCATTAGCATAATGAAGACACATCTTCCTCAGATGCAGGAACAACCATGTTAGGAAACAAATGCCTCCAGGCACACAGCTTGGCTTCACTCTTTTTCAACAGGTGAGTAACTAGACTTAAGTTAGGAGAAGAGAGGGCAGAACACAGGCTGGCTAGGGAAGCTTCTGGCCAACACAGTCTTGTCTGGCTTGCCTTGGAATGTGGTCCCAACAGTTGACTACCAAGAGCCTAGCTAGTGTTGCAGTTGGAGAAGCATGTCTTTGTGTCCGCCCTCTGGGCTTCAACGCAGCCAAACTCAGGCCTAAGCCGGCCTGTTGACTACATGGTCTCACAGTCTGTCCCACCTGAGGTTTGGAGTTTCTCAAGAAAGCATGGGATAGTTCTCTGACATCGTGTGTGTGTGTGTGCGTGTGTGTACCCCCTTTGTATTCAAAGAAGAGGAGGCTGCCAGCAGATTCCTATCTGAGTGTGGGGGTGTGGCTGGAGAGGCATTGGCAGCAAAGCTCTCCCACCTGCTGTGGGCACAGGTGCCCATGAATTCTCTTCTGGCTACAGCTGTTTGCTTAAGACTTGGAAGCCTGTGTTTGGAAATGGGGGTGGGAGTGGGACCGCTATCGTTTGGAGCCTGGGGGCAGGGCTACCACAAACATCCTATGATGCCTGGGCATCCAGACAATAGAGAAGTGTCCTGCCACAGATGCCAGGAGCACCCATGTGAGGACTGCACCATCTTGACAGAAAGCTTGCTTCATTCAACATGTGCCATCTGGGCAGAATAGGTACCTCTATTTTTCCCAAACATACTTAGACCTGTGCTATGGAATGAGTGTGGTGTGGGGCTCTGAATCCTGGGTGTCACCCCCTTATGGATTATCTAGAAACTTCTTTAGAAATGGTGTGAGTTATTGAAAACCTTCAGTCAGGGGCCGAGGATGGCTCAGCTGGTAAAGGGGCTGCTATACAAGCATGAGAACCTGAGTTTGGATCCTAGCACCCACTTCAAAGTCAGGCATGGCAGTTCCCATCAGTAACCCCAGTGCTGGGGGAACAGATCACTGAAGTTCATTGGCCCACTAGACTAAATGAATCCATGAGCTCTGGCTTCAATAAGAGGCTTTGTCTTAAAACATTCAGATGGGGAGGGAAGCAGAAGGGACGAGGAATTAGCTCAGTCGGTAGATTTATTGCCATGCCAGTATGAGGACCTGCGTTCGGATCCCCAGTACCCATGTAGAAAGATTGGCCTAATGGCATGTGCATGTAATCTCAGCATTAGGGAGGGAGGGACAGGAGCATCACAGGAGTACATGTGCATGTGTACCCTCAGCCAGCTCCTCAAGGCAGCCAACGTGAGAGTCAGATGGACGCAGACGGTCCAAGTACTTATGTCATGTCCAGTTCTAATTCACAAACATTAGCCTAATGATTCTAATGACCCTCTCTGTCACGAACAATTAGGATCTTGGACATACAGCTGGAGAAACTCAGACACACTGGGTTTAAGCCTCTTGCCTCAGGTTAATAGGAGGCAGCTGACATAGCCAAGACCGTCTGACTCCAGCCTGCACTCCTGACTGCCCCATCTCCTTCTTCTCAGGCATGAGTCCTAACCTGCACACGCTTGAGGAAAGTCTTTGGATTCCCAAGATGCCACTGCCAATGCAGCCTTAGTAGGCTGCAGCTACAGCAGGGGCATGGGCTACCTGTGCAGGAGCCTAGAGGCAGAATGCATTATCCGAGCCTTGGAGAGTTTATCTCCTGCTTGTCAACACAACCACAAAAGGCAGCGGAGATGGCAGAGCCACCTCTAACTGTCACACTCTTACAATCCAGCACTGTGACTTTAAAAGCTGGGGTGGGGCTCCCAGGAATGGATGACATTACTGGGGTGTGGCTGATGTGGGGGGGGAGCTGGTACTGCAATCTCACAGGGGCGTCCTCGCCCATTCCCTGGGGGCAGCCCACCTCGCTGAGACTTGCCAGGGCCGCCTGCTGCTCCCTTTCCCAGCACAGGTTGCTGAGACCAGGACCTCTCTCAGGCTTAATCAGCAGGATGGCGTCTTTGCTGGGTTTGGGCCAGGAGAGCATCTGCACTCCTCATCAGGTGTCTGAGATGACGTCCAGGTGTGTCACTTACTGAGAACAAGGGAGCTCCTTGTTGCCTTTCCCTCTTAAGCGCAGCCTGCCCTGGGGAGTGTTCGGCGTGTTCGGCTTTTCCTCCAAAGTGCCGTCTGCTGCCCTCCTTCCCCGGGAGAAGGCAGAATGTGGCCACTGCCTGAGGCAGTGAAGGCCTCTTTACATTTTGTATAGAATTGTCTGGTTCACCTCCAAAAGGCAAGAAAACTGCCAGCTCCTCTCACCTCTGCCTTGCCCTTGTTTGTGTCTCTCCTGACTCCCACAGAGCAGCTCACTGTGTGGCAGGGTGGTTTGACCCAGTTGGGGGCAGAAAATTGTGCCTGCTTGGCATGGCGAAGGGAATGTACCTGCCACCACGAAGGTCAACAGCCTGTGGCTTCTGGGTTTTGGATACCACTTCCAACTGGTAGCTTTACACCAGTTCTTTCAGGGAACTGGAACAATGGGTCCCTCCTTAGTCTGTGTGGCCAGATCCAGTGTAGAGGGGAATTGCTGGTCGCCACACAGCCTCCCCTGCAGACACTCAGTTTGCAACCATTTTCTCTTTTCTCACTTTCTCTACCCCATCTCTTGCTTTTGTTGGGTGGGCAGTCTCTGGGCTGGACTTGGCCCTCGCTCATCCCAGCAAAGGTGAGTCCCAAGTCAGCACCTGTATAGAGAGGTTTTATCAGGCTCAGTGTTGATCCTGTAGTCTGAGAACAAGTTCCAGCAGGCCAAACCTGCCAGCTTTTGGGTCTGGGAAAGTCTTCTGTGGAGAGTTCAGTACCACAGCTGATTCTCACCAAGTCTCTGGCTTTGCAGTCTCCTCCCAGGGAAGTAAATTCCCAGTTGCCTTACAAGACCCTTAGGAACACCTTGTTCGTGGTGCATGTTCCCCTTTGGATGAGCTTCCACCCCGCTTCTTTCCCAGACAGCCCAGAGATCTTCCTGTGTCCCAGCCTGTGGCCCTGCGCTGTCTCTGTGTTGCACAGCGGCTTCCTAGCTAGACATTTCCAAACGTGCGCAAGTGCTGAGGCAGGGATGGCCGTGTCAGAAGCCACTGCTGTTTGGGATGACCCAAAGAGACAAGGCAAGGACTTGAGACAAAGGCTCCTTCCCCAGTGACAACTGAAAGACCCCCTCCTCCCTGGCTTGCAGACCCCATTCTAGACTTTGCGCATGTGGCCGGATCAGTGGTATAGAACGTCTTCCTTTCACACGTTTCCACAATAAGAAGTAAATTTGGGCACTGGAGAGAAGGCTCAGCAGTTAAAGCACTGGTTTCTCTTCTAGAGGACCTGGGTTCAATCCTCAGCAACCACATGGTGGCTCTCAACCATCTGTAACTTCTGGTACCTTCTCGGGCACTAGACATACACGTGATGTGTAGACATACATGCAGACAGAATACCCATGTACACAAAATAAATGATCTTTTTTAATTTTAAAAAAAGAAGTACATTTTTCATTGCAATTCAGAATCTACTCACTGTAGCGCAAAACAGGTTATGTCTCTACTGTGTTACACTCTGTATTGTGTGTGTATTTTCCAATACTTTTCTTTATTCAATACTTTTAATAAGGGTGGACATATCTGCTAATATGATCTCATATTCCACAGTGGATCACAACCTGCCCTTGGAAAAATAATATAGCAAGCAGACAATGCCTACGGTTCCTTTCTCTGCAAGTATTTCCAGATCCTCTGAACACTGTAACTAGGGCACAGGAAAGGCTGCCTTTGTGGACAGCTAGATCCAGGACCCCAGTTAAGCGCCTGACTAAACCGCTCACGCCTTTCCTGTCTAGATCTACAATGGGACCCTCAAGCGGGAGTCTGACAACAGGCGCTTCAGCTCCTACAGCCAGATGGAGAACTGGAGCAGGAACTATCCCCGCGGCAGCTGT
>LOEQ01008859.1:25140-36679 GCA_001685075.1 Bramus lutescens
CAGCCGCTGCGATGACAAGGTGAGGGTGCAGGCCCCTGGTGACATCTCTGTCTCCAATCCCGACATCTCTGCCCATAACTGCAAAGCTCAGGTCCACACGCTTGTCAGGAACTCTCCTGGTTCTGACATTACTCTCTCCAAGAACCCACGAGTCAGGGTTATACTTTCCGAATGCTTCTGTAATCTATCTCAGTGACAGGAGCAGAGGCAGGAACAGTGAAGGGGACATCTAGAGCTTATAGGTGCTCCCTGCTTGAGCTCGGGGGCCACACTGTTAATGTGGTGCTGAGCCCATGAAAGTGTTCCAGGGACCCCATGTCCTTTCCAAGATGTAACTCCTTCCAGTAGCTCTAGAAAAACCCCTGGCAAGCTCCCCCTCCTGCTTTCTCTAGACTCCTGGATGCAGCAGCATGCACAAATCAAAAGGACAGGTCCTGGAGAAAAGATAAACTGGGTGCTAAGGTACCTCCACAATAGCTGGACGGTGACTCAGGGCACTGAGGTCTAGTGAGGTCTAGTCCCCACACCCAGGTCACCAGGAAGGTCAATGAAGGGAAATTGCTATCTCTTCCTTCACTGGAAGGGATAACAAGGCCTCTGAGAACAACCTTGTCATTAAGCTGCAGGACAAAGTGCCTTTATCCCCCTTTCTCCTGTTCTGTGTATATCTCCTATACCTGGACAACCCTAACCAATAGAAGTCAGATTCACCCTGACCCCAACAGGGACCAAGCCCTGACTACCCCAAGCCCTTAGCCTGGAGGCTCACCAAAAGACAATGCACCTGTGCACCCAAATGCCTCTGTGAAGTTCTGAGTCCCAGGTCTCATTGTTGCTATGCAGGTAGCATCTTTGGTATTGGGAACTGAGGAGTGACCATGGGAAGAG
The DNA here is from genome assembly GCA_001685075.1 of Bramus lutescens. NCBI lineage: Eukaryota > Metazoa > Chordata > Mammalia > Rodentia > Cricetidae > Bramus > Bramus lutescens. Next base: position 26,029 of record LOEQ01008859.1, read on the forward strand.
GGGACAAGAAAGATATCAGTGACTAGATGTTTTTAAAACCAGAAGGAGCTGGGACTGCTTCTGAAGGAAGTTGTTTTAGAACGGAGATGCTTTTTGTCTTCTGGCCCACACGTGGTCTGTAGCCACAGAAATGGTCACCCTGACTGCTGTGTGTACTATGTACAAGACCCCGTGGTTGGTATTCTTCCTGTGCCATCCATCCCCCAGTAACCATAGACATTGGTCCAAATCCCCATTCACATCCAAAGCCATAGTCTCAAGCCCTCCTATAAAATGAACAGTATCTAAATATAACCTATACACATTCCTTTGTATACTTTAAATCATCCACATGTTATTTATGACCCTAATACAATATGTATGTCAAATGAATAGTTATTAAAATGCAAAGAAAGAAATATGTATTCTGGAATCCTTTATATTTTTTAAAAATAATTTCAATTTGTGGTTGGTTTGTACTGTGGATGTAGAACTGGGGGTCTACTGCATAATCTCCCCCACTGGACAAGTGAAATGAGAACAGCCCATTTTACATCTGAGGAAACTGAGGCCCAAGATGAGTTATCATACATATTCAAACAGCCAGGAAGTGACAGAGGAGGAATGGTGACTAGTCCCCAGGGTGTGCATGAGAAATCCTTCCAGACTGACATGGAGCAGGTCACTATGAATACTCGGGGTGGGTGGCAGCCCCTGGACAGTACTCAGGTGCTCTCTGCTTGCCTTTAGTCCGTGGAGAACTGTATGTGTATCCTGCATAACCTCTCCTACCGCCTGGACGCAGAGGTGCCCACCCGCTACCGCCAACTGGAGTACAATGCTCGCAACACCTACACTGAGAAGTCCTCCACCGGCTGCTTCAGCAACAGGGGAGACAAGATGATGGTGAGCCGTGACCACTGCAGAGCCAGGGCCCATCCCCCAGCACCTACCAGGTCTACCTCCCCCCATTCTGTGGGTCTCCATTCCTCTTATCATATAATGGGGAAATCATCTTTGTCTTCCCCTGACTGCTGAGCACTTAGGAAACAATAAAACTCTTTCCATCTTGGGCAAGGGTTCCCACTACCTCCTAAATCTCTTAAGAAAGATGCTGTAGACAACAGTCAGGACATTGAAGCTGGGCTCCAGACCAGCCTGGAGATCCCAAAGTAACTAAAATTCTCAGCATCTTGTTGCCAAACCTAGTGTGGACTTACACACTTGGAGGCTCAGGGATGAAGCTACCCTGGAGCACACTTTCTGTGATGCTGCCCAGAGACCATCTAGAGAACCCCTCATTTGGGGGGTGGTTCTGGAATGCTCAGAAGAAAGGGTGCAGGGAGCAGTCTTCTCCCATCCTTCCCCACAGAACCCACAACCTGCAACTGGGGGAGAGGCACATTGCTTGGGTGCATTACCTCACAGACCCCTCACTAACCTGTTGTCCGTCTTCAGAACAATAACTACGACTGCCCCCTTCCCGAGGAGGAGAGCAACCCCAAGGGCAGCAGCTGGCTGTACCACTCAGATGCCATCCGCACCTACCTGAACCTCATGGGCAAGAGCAAGAAGGATGCAACCCTGGAGGCCTGTGCTGGGGCTCTGCAGAACCTGACAGCCAGCAAGGGGCTGGTGAGGAGGCTCACTCTCCTATTGCTCCAGCCTATTCCCTGTTCTTTCCACCAGTCTGTCCTTTCCCTGCCTGAGTCTCTCAAACACTTCTGACTCCATGTAAGCTTCAAGTTGCAGATGTGAGCATGTTGAGCCTTGGGCTGGTTACCAGAACAGTGATGGGGCAGACACACCTCTCCCTCTGAGAACTCCTGGGTAATGCCCACACTATAATCTCTTATCCTATGGCACTGACTACTTGGACTCCATATACAGTGGGGGACAGGGATGAGGAGTGTGTTTAGCAAGAGGAAATCCCTGCCTGTCTGAAAAGGCAGATAGAGTTTGAGACATGGGCAGATTCGGAGAAAGCCATGACAGAATCAGCTTTGGGGTTTAAGGTCATGATGGCGTAGGGTAAAGCCATAGGATTTTGGTGGATGGCCAGCTTTTGTTCTCCAGATACACTTGGAACAAAAGAGACTTGGGGAATAGTAGACATAGGCATCCTGAGGGTCAAGATAACTTCTCTGGTTCTAAGAGGAGGAAGCTGGGGTTCTCAAGGACACCAAACTGGCTTAGATTAGGGTTCACACCAGGATGTTGGCTTGCAACCCAGATAAACTGGCTTTCTTGCAAGGGATCCCAATTCTATCTCTATGGTGACCCGGACCCCTTCTGAGCCATCTTGGTCTCAGGAAAGCCCTCAGTTAGTGTGGATTGGATTCTGTAGAGGTTGGGGAGTTTGAAAGTAAGTGGGCTTTCCATAATTGTCACATGCCCTTGGCAGTGTGGTCTCACACAAACAGATACATGAAAGAATGAGGCATCTGAGACAGAGGAGTGAGACAGTGAGTAAGGATGGGACACTGCCAGTCTAGACACCAATCCTGGGTCACCATGAGTAAGAGAAATGATACTTCCCTGCCTACCCACCAGAGCTTCAGGTTGACTAGGCACGGGGACCAGCCAGGGGCAGGTGGAGCCTGGCTGTTCTGTAGTAACTCATAGGAGCAATTCTGTCTCCTCCCAACTTTAAGACGAAAGAGAAAATGCTCAGATTTTCTTTGCTTGGAGTTATCTGCCTCTCTTCTAATTGTGGTGCCTGGAGGCCACAGGCCAGCTCCTCCCTGGGTCTTCTCTTGTAGATGTCCAGTGGTATGAGCCAGTTGATTGGGCTAAAGGAAAAGGGCTTGCCACAAATCGCCCGCCTCCTGCAATCTGGCAATTCAGATGTGGTGCGATCTGGGGCCTCTCTGCTGAGCAACATGTCCCGCCACCCTGTGCTGCATAGAATGATGGGTAAGATGCTGTCCCCTCGTCCTTCCTCATAGGACACACAGGCCTGTGTTTGCTAGAGCCTTCTAGAAGGTCATTTTCAAACTGTTCCATAGTATGTGTATTCTGAGGAGAGTTTGGCCCAAGAGAGGTATGGGAGTAGGAGGGAATTGTCACTTGATCTCCAGAAATCCGTGGAGGAGCCGCCTTGCTTACTGCCTGGAAGAGGACAATGGCTACTGAGGCCCTCAAAAGAATCCCTCCACTATTCCACGGCAATCCTGACCCCATTCTACAACTCCCTTATCTCTAGGAAACCAGGTGTTTCCAGAGGTAACCAGACTCCTCACCAGCCACACTGGGAACACCAGCAACTCTGAAGACATCTTGTCCTCAGCTTGCTACACTGTGAGGAACCTGATGACCTCGCAGCCGCAAATGGCCAAGCAGTACTTCTCCAGCAGCATGATCAACAATGTCTTCAACCTGTGTCGCAACAGGTGGGCAGAGAAGGGGCGCACTTCCCCTCCCGACGCTGTAGGGAGTAGAGGATGTGCCCAGGCAGACAGGGGATAGGATGAGGAAGACATTCTAGAAGCTGAGTGCCAAAGGGCTGTCGCTCAGGCTTCAGGCCCTAGTAATGCATAGAGGGGGGTGGGGCAGCACACTTCTTAGCTGGAGAACATGTAGGATACCAGGCTGCCCAGGGTTCAGCAGGAGACATAGAATAGTAGGACCCGATTTTATGAGAACTTTTTTTCTGCTTCGTAGGGCTCCCTCTTCATTCATGGCTAGGGAACCAACCTCTAGGGTGCCTCCAGATGAGCTGGGGCATGAGCTCAGGCTCTCTACCTCCATTAGGGTTCCTCTTTCATGCACTCAGGGTATCCCCACATCTCTGGACCCTAAAGAGGGAACTGGCAAGGGAAGGGGTGTTCCTATGTCACCTCACAAACCCACTTCCCACTTGCACAGTGCCTCACCCAAGGCTGCAGAGGCTGCCCGGCTACTCCTGTCTGACATGTGGGCCAGCAAGGAGCTGCAAGGTGTCCTCAGGCAGGTAAGAGCATCTCCCAGCGGCCCTCCTGCCTAGGCCCCTCCCACATCTACCCTGTACTGGGAAGGAAGGGGAAGATTCGTGCACTCCCCAAAGGTGAGGCTGACTCAGGGGGTGAGTCAGAGCAGATTTGAGTGGCAGTGAGTATGAGCAGGGGCTCTGACCAGAAGATCTGCCATGCAGCTGGGGGGTGGAGGAAATGGGAGAGAAGCCCAGCATAAGAACACTTAGAGCAGTGGTTCTCAAAGTGTGGGTTGTGACCCCTTTGGGGGTCCAACGACCCTTTCATAGGGGTCACTTAAGGTCATCCTGCATAGCAGATATTTACATTATGAGTCATAGCAGTAGCAAAATTATAGTTATGAAGTAGCAATGAAAATAAATTTATGGTTGGGGGTCACCACACCATGAGAAAATGTCTCAAAGGGTTGCAGCATTAGGAAAGTTGAGAACTGCTGGCTTAGATCAAGGCAGCAAGAAGGCTGGACAAAGGGCACACCAGCCATTTGGGAACATAGCATGTCTTAGAAAGGTTCAGGGTTCAGCAATTTAGTTTCAGCTCAAGAGTTTGCACTTGTACCTTTGGTGCTGGAGAGCCACTAGGCCTGTCCTCACTGAGACCTAGCAATGCCAGCTGCGGTGGCACACAGCTATACTCCTCACTCTTGGGAGGCAATAAGAGATTCAGGAATTCAAAGCCATCATTGATGTCTTAGGGTTTCTACTGCTGTGATGAAATACCATGTCCAAAAAGCAAGTTGGAGGGGAATCTCGCACAAGGCAGGAACCTGGAGGCAGGAGCTGATGCAGAGACCATGAAGGGATCTGCTTTCTGGCTTGTTTCCCATGACTTGCTCAGCCTGCTTTCTTTTAAAACCCAGAACCACCAGCCCAGGAATGGCCACACCCATAATGGGCTGGGCACTCCCCCCATTGATCAGTAATTTAAAAAATGCCTTACAGCTGCATTTTTTTGGAGGAATTTTTTCAATTAATGTTCCCTCCCTTCAGATAACTCCAACTTGTATCAAATTGACATACAACTAGCCAGGACCCTTGGCTATGTAGAGAGCGCTACATCAGACCGTTTCTCAAAAATAAAGAACTCTAATTCCTTTCTTGATTTCTGCAAACTCAATTAGAAAACTCAAATGTGCAAGAGGAATTCAAAATGCAATTCACTAACACACTGATGTTCATGGCGTTACAAGCATTACAATCAGGCCCCTTGTAGTCCAGGCCTATGAATATTGTGGTTAGAGCACACTGGCGTGTTTCAGAGTCTAGATAAACCCAGAAAAGTGGCTCCTGACCAGGCATCAAGTCCCACACTGTTGTCCCACAATGGATCATGTGTTTGTTTCTCCTCTTGCAGCAAGGTTTCGATAGGAACATGTTGGGAACTATAGCTGGGGCCAACAGCCTCAGAAACTTCACCTCCCGGTTCTAAGAAGAGACTGTCCAAGCAAGTTCACCTTGCAGGTGAGAATCAGACTGTCCAACCACATTAGGGACATGTAATGTTTTATTAACACTGGAAGGGCCAGAGGTCTGTGTGGGACTACTGAGTATAACAGTGTAGGTCACCCACTGCACAGCCCAGGTGGAGCCACTCACAGGTGGGTTATGTAATAATGGAGTCACACAGTGTCATTTTGGGTTAGGTCAACTATAGCTTACTTTCCATCCTTTTTTTCATTTTTCTATTATTTTTTATGTGTATGAGTGTCTTGCCTACATGTATGTCTGTGCATCATATGTGTGCCAGGTATCCAAGGCACATATCCTCTGGAACTGGAGTTACGAACAGTTGTGAACTACAGGAGTGCTGGGAATCAAACCCTAGGCTTGTGAAAGAGCACTGTGCCATCCCTCAAGCCCCTCCATTCTTTGTAAAGCCCATTCTCATTCTATGCACGCTTGGTGTGAACAAGCTTTGTTTCCAGTTGATGGTTCTAGAGACCAGAAACTGAAGTCCAATACTCTGTCAAAGCTTTGCAAGCTGAACATTCTCTGGAATCAACTGGAATGCTTGCTACTCACATTCTGGCCTTCCATCTTGTCAATTCTGACTTGATAACCTGTAAGTAGCTCTTAAGTGGGGTGTAAAAAATATAATTTTAGGTGGGTATCCAAAGGGATTCTCATACAGATAAGTTAAGAACCACAGCTAAGCATTGAAGCAGACACCTTTGGGAAGATGTGAGGGAAAAGCTGTGTATAACATGGGTCTGACATTCTGGTGTGGCAATGTCTCACTACATGTAACCCTGCACATTGTGTAACCCTGCATGTTGTGGGTTTGGGGGATTTAATCTAGGGCCTCACGTATTCTAGGCAAATAGTCTACCACTGGCTTCTAACCTCAGCCCTTATGTTTTATATTTTACATATTTTATCTTGAGATAGTCTTCCTAACTCTCCCAGGCTAGCCTTGGACTTTCTCTGTAGCCAAGGCTGACCTTAAACATGTGATCCTGCTGTTTTAACCAAAAACTTGGTACTGCAGACATACACTACCAAGGCCCACCTTTCAGTATACCCTAACTTGACAGTTTCTCTTTCTAGGAAGATGCAACCCAGCTCGGAAGACCTCAGGCCTTAAGGATGGGTTACCTGCTTCATCCGGTGCAGTATTTGGAGACGTTCAGATGCAACCAAGAGCAACCTGAAAACTGTGGATGATGGAAATAATTTCTGATTCTTTTTTTTTTTCCTTAGGGGGAACTGGGAGTCAAGAGGGTTTGGGAGGTTGGGTGGGGGGGATTTTCTTGAGTTAAAGGGGCTTATATCTGATGTCAATACTTTCTTCTCTGAGAAACAGTATATATATATATATATATTGTGTATAATGTAAGTATGTGCATGCATGTGTGTGTGCATGTGCGTGCATGCGTGCGTGCGTGCGTGTGTGTGTGTGTGTGTGTGTGTGTGTGTGTGTAAATGCCTAAAAACATAATCAACAACTGCAACAGGCTAGGTACCCTGATTCTTTGCAGTTCACAGACAGCACAGAGGACTCTCCATGTCTCCCCATAGACAGGAGCCATGTGTGTTTTTGGCTAGCTGGAAATACAGTGTGTCCAGACAGGGGCCCTTACCAGTCAAGCCACAGAGAGTTCAGCACCGTTTCTCTGCCACTGCCCAGATAGCAGAAGAAGGGAAAGTAGCCAAGACTGAGGCTAATGTTCCCTCTTAAGAGGCAGATGGGAGCTCCAGAAGATACAGGATGGTGTCACTTGCTTAGCTAGTGACTAGGAGCAGAGAGACAAGCTCACCATTCTTTGGGGTTCTGCACCCACATGAAAGCTTTAGCCAGCAGAGCCCCCAATTTCAGAGAACCTACATGCAGCTATTTGGGGAGAAAGAAGAATAGTGCCTGAAGTCAAAGAGCTCTGGGATGGCTACTTGTTCCCATCTCCCTAGGGATGGGCAGGAGCAGGTGGGGAACAGGTACCTGCCCACTCGGGCTTCTCACAGAGCAAGGGAGGAGAACGGGAAATTAACCACCATGTGCCTCAGACCCAGTCTGCTGAGGGTCAGGTGAGAGAGTGCTTGGGGGTCCCAGAGGCTGAAGGGAGGGGATTTGCTCAGATGGACCAGGAAAAGGCAATGTTCTATTTTACATCAGTCAGCTCACATCCCAGCCACCAGTCGTCCCTCTTTCTCCCTAAACCTTGGTCGTCCTGTCTGCACACTGGCCCTGTGAAGCAAACAGGCCTATCGGGGTGGAGGCAGTCAGCACCAGGACCCCAGACTTTACACTGCAGTAGCAAAAGAGCACCTGAGAACCCCACAAGTGGGCCTGTCTGTGTCAAGGTCCCTAGGACAGATGGCGGGATGGGGCAGAGCTGAGCGCCAGGGTCTCTCATGTCTAGGCTAGCACCTCTCAGCTGGTGTGGTTGACGCTGGGTAGACAAGAATGATCAGGGTCACACTTCTCTCAGGGAAGACATAGAGTGCGCCTTGGCCCACTCCTTTTCTTACCCCAGCAGTAAGACTGTAAAAATCCCTTGTGACTCAGGATAGCCTAGTAAAAGATCTGTCCACTAAAGATGGAGGCCAGATACAGACATTGTCCCTGAGAGGAGTCCTAAACCATCTCACCCAGTGTGCTCTGGCACCCTGAGTCTGCCGTACCCTTCCCAGTTTGACTTGTGTTGGAATCTGCCTCCTGCCTCACCTCTCCTCCAATACCAATGTGGGATGCTGCCCCACGACACTGTCCTTGAATCTCCCTTGCCAGTCATTGGGATCCAAAACAATTCATTTCGTAGAGCATGCCGTCAGTACACTGCTCCATGCCAGGAAATGTTCTATGAAAGCACTTAAAGTGCAAAGTGCAATGGTATATGAGACCTTCCAGGCCCCAGTCCCATATAGTGTATGTCATCCCAGGAAGAAAGGATGCCCAGGTCCTGGGCTTTAGGGACCATCCCCTTCCTAAGTAAGTTGGAGAGAAGCATGCAGAACATCCAAGTCAGCAAGAGGAACTGTTACAGACCCCAAGCAACCTCCTCACTTCCTGCAGTCCAGGGCCTTGGCTTTCCTTTCCCTAGGAGGAATGGTTGGGAGGCCCACCCTTTGCTTTGGTGATGAAGCAGGTGCCCAGATACCCAGGGGCCAGGCCTGATTATGGTAACTTCCTCCATGATCTAAAGCTGGTCAGGTGGACTGGGTCCAACTCATGCCTGTCACTCAGGAAGGGTAAAATTAAGGGGGTTTATGGATATATTCCTAGAAGAAGCAGGGAATAAGGGGCTGGCTGGACTTTATGTATCCCAGACCTATCTTAGTGTTTTATATCAACTTGGCCTCCTATTCCCATGCCTAAAACAAGTTACAGTTGAGGACCAAAGAGAAAGGTCTTCCTTGACTTTTGGATCTCCTGTGAGAGATTCAACTGTTGGCCACCAGCAGCCTGCCGGGTGGGAGATGGACTAGCCACCCAGATCCCACGCCTCTCCCAAGGACCCAAGAGGCCAAGGATGGCCTGTGTGTGTCCACTCAGCCCTGACTGGGACTCTGGGCTTGCAGAGTCTGGGAGTCTCCCTCCAGTCCTTACTCTCCTTGCTCTATCTTATATGAGAATCTTGTGTTTGCCAGGCCCATTTTCCTTGTATGATACACCATGTATTTGCTTTGTTGAAATATAGGAAATCAATAAATTGATAGTGTTTCTTTGAACATGTTTCAAGCTTTGTATTATTTGGGTGACTATTAAGGGATGAAGGTCCTTATATTGCCAATGCCTCCTCTTATTGACTATACATCAAGCAAGCTATGAAAATGTCACCTAAAGGCATTCATAGATACCTGCTCCCCTGTAATCCGTGTGAGCACCAGGTTGTTGGGATTGCAGTCCTAATTTACAGATAGGTGGGGCTTAGGAGGGAAAAAAATCCAACTGATGCTACCCCGGTTACAAGTGGGAAAGTCATTTTGAGCACAACCCTGTCCATCCAGGCAGAGGTCTGTAGGGAAGAAAACTACAAGCGGGGAGACTTAGGGGTCCATGTTTCCAGAAATGCATAGGTTCCATGTCAGCTGCTGGAGAGTCATAACACAAAGGGTATGGAAGACCCCAGTCATGGTATGGGCTGAGGGTCATCATCATCTGTGAGAACCAGGGATGCCTGGGTTGAGGAGGGGAGATGCTAAGGAAATCCATGGAGGGAGCTCTTCCCATCCCAGAGGAATGATGGCTAACAAGGCCTCCATTATAGCATCCTGGGATATCATGGTGTTTGGTAATGGCCAGGGGAAAGGTGCTGAGCAGCACTCAGGACGGACTGTGGCTCTCCGTGACCCACATGAGATGTGCTAGACTGGGGTTTTGGGGAACGCTTTGGGACCTACAAGCTTGTACTGACTGCAAAAAGCGGGTCAAATATACAGAGAAAAAAATACAAAATCAGTAAGTGTTGTCTTCATGCTTTCATTAAAATACAACTTGGAGATCAAAATCCCACTATTTAAAACCTACACAGCTCTGACCCTCTTCAAACTGAACAGCACCCAGACCAAGAAATGGTAAGGGACCAGCCCTTAAGTCTTCCTCATGCCCCTCCTGTTTCCGTCCACCCCCGAAGAGAACCTGGCACTACCCTGACTTCTAACACTGTATTTTAATTTTTGTCATTTTGAGCTTTATAGAAAGGCTGCCAACACTAAACCCTGTCGTTTTGCTCTAGCTTTAGCTCAACAACATGTGGGCAAGATTCATCTGCTCCTGTTGTGTGCCTGGTTGCTACTGCCCCACTGCAGCTATGCTGCAACGCAAAATGCCACATGGCATTACCGTCTTTATGTCTGTCATTTTATATATCCATTGTCCCACTTTCCCAGAACTACCATACATATGATGATTGGGAAAGCGTAACCCTGTAGAAATTCAGTATCATACCTGATGTGGGCACAGGAGTTCCAAGTGACTACAGCTGTAAAGTCCTGAGTCAGGTGTCCTTGAGGGCCTTGGCTCTAGGGTCGGATGGACAAGAACAAAGGGACACTAAGCACATGGAATGTTTAAAAGGTGAGAAGGAAGAGATCTGGAGGCTGAGTCTCAGAGCCCATGTCCACTCGTGTCCTTATGCCTGACCTTGAAGTCACTTCCTCTTATTCCTTTTGCTACTTACCTGGTGTCAGGCTAGGCACCCCCAGGAATCAGGGAACTAAAGCATCAGTCTTAAAACACACACACACACACACACACACACACAC